>RJWJ010008293.1:0-54006 GCA_004363605.1 Indri indri | reverse complement strand
CAAAGGAAGAAAAGACATTCTATAAAAAAGACATCTGCACCAGAATGTTTACAGCTGCACAATCCACAATTGCAAAGATGTGGAAACAATCCAAGTGCCCATCAATACATGAGTGGATTAATAAAATGTGGTATATGTATACCATGGAGTTCTACTCAGCCACAAAAAAACAATGGTGATATAGCACCTCTTGTATTATCCTGGATAGAGCTGGAGCCCATTCTCCTAAGTGAAGTATCACAAGAATGGAAAAACAAACATCATATGTACTCACCATCAAATTGGTATTAATTGACTTATCTGACCAACAGTAACATTCACTGGGTGTCAGACAGGTGGGAGGGGGGAGGAGGTGATGGGTATATACACACCTAATGAGTGCAGTGCCCCCTGTGTGGGGGATGGACACGCTTGAAGCTCTGACTCAGGTGGGGCAAAGGCAATATATGTAATCTAAACATTTGTACCCCCGTAATATGCCGAAATAAAAAAAAATTAAAAATTAAAAAAAAATAAGAGGAAATTTTTTTAAGAATCTTTCTAGGAAGCATTCGAGGGACAGATAATTCACATTTTATGCAAGTTTTTTCCAGAAAATAGGAACTAGAAATGCTCTCTAGCTCATTTTATGAAACCAACATAACCTTGATATCAGAACACTGGAGAAGAAAGAGGTGGTCACTACCTAAACAGATAAAATATGCTAAATTTGTAACAAATTCTTAAAGGCCAAATGTAGGCTAGCATATCAGTCTGGACATGTCAATCTAGAATAGCTATAAGCCAAGACACAAGTAATTTTCACGGCCCCTTTTGCATGGGTCTCCACCAGGTGTTCATGAGAAAAATGGGGAGCAGGCCAGGAGATCAAAGAGAACCATCCCCCTCAGTGATATGAGTATGCAGAAGGTGTGTTTCACAGAGAACAAGTACAAAACTTCACTTTCTTCCTCATATCTTTCTCTTCTGCAAACCAAAAGCCTTAAACCACTGTCAAAAAGGTAGTAAATGTTGTTGTCCCCAAGAGAGATGGAAATATTCATTGCCTCTTCAGGGGGATTGGAAGCAAACCACTTTCTGCCTCTTAGGGTGAGTAGGAAATGCTTATTCCCAAAGGACATAGGAAAAGATCCATTTCTTTTGGAGTACAGTTAGAAGAAAAAGCTCTACACTCTAGGAAAGTAAAAAGAAACTGTCTTGGGCCCAGGATCCTACACCAATACCAAGCAGATGGTTGCTACTATTGAGGAAGTGGCAAGAAACTGCCATGTAAGAACAACCACAGATATAAAGCAGAGTTTGGCTGCCATAGGGAGGTTAGGAAGAAATGATCAAAAAGAACCACCCCATTCCCCCAGGCACACAGGCCTGCTCTAGACTAAGACTGCACCAGGATAACAGCACTCTCTTCTGTCTTCACCACAAGCCTAGCACCCAGTAACAAGCAATAGCAGTCTACCACTAGGCAAAGTACAAGAGCAGGGAGAGAGAACCCTTTGTTGCACAAGCATACAGGGATGACTGAAAGATGTGGAAGGAGCAGAAACTGAGAAAAAAAAATTCCTTGGCACCCAGGTCCCTTTTTAAGCACAAGAAAATAAGATCCCACTTCTAGAAGAATTTGAACTCTGTATTTTCCTGGAAGTATTGACATAAACAACAAAACTCAAACCCAGTGAAGTCCTGAGTAAACTGACACAAAACTTCACACTAACAAGCTGACAGAAAAGACATACCCATTTTCAGACATTTAATACATTAAAGGATCTGGTGGAAAAGGCAGACTACATACATGAACAGATGGGGAATTTCAGCAGAGAGATGGGCACCATAAGAGTCAAACAGGACTGTTGTCCAGGAAATATGATCTCTCCCACTAAGTAGAATTATAAAACCTGAGAGAATGCATAGAGCAGCTATCTGAGCACATGAAAACATAAATAGTAACAGACAAATTTGAGAAAAACATGATAAGTACCACTAAAAATGATGAGTTTATCTTTATTTTTTTTTATGTAGTGTTTGCCAGACCTGAATTCAAAGACAGTCAATAATCTAGAAGTGCATATGAGGCGCAGAAAGAAAGAGCTCCGGAAAAGTTGGGGAAGGTAAAAAAAAAATAAGAAGAAGAAGAAGAAAAAGAAAAAAAAGAAAAAAAGAATGCTAAGGATTAGAAACAGTATGGGAAATGCCTAGGTTGTTTTTCTGTAGTTTTTAAAATCTCCTTTTCTCCACTCCAGGTATCCATGTATCTGAAGCAGCATAGCAATGAAGAGTGGCATCTGGGAAGGTGCCTAGAAATCTAAGGTTGGAAAATCATTCTTTCTGACCGGAGGAGATATGGCCTTAGGACCACTGAACAAATCCTCATAGTGTCTCTCTCTCTCAATCTGTGCGTGTGTGTGTGTGTGTGTGTGTGTCCTCCCTCTTCTTGGCTCTGAATACAAAAACAGTCCTAGGAAGAATGTGAGGTGGGGTTAGGACAGGGAGCTGGAATGATTAATTACTAAGAGGAAGGAGATGAAGAGAGCAATCTCACAAATTTGTGTGTGAACTCCTGGGCTCACCTCCAAACTGTGGACACATATATCTGGCCATAACAGTATATGGAGATGTGAGCTACAGGTTAGACCTTCACCTAGGTTTCATGGTGGATGGATTAAAATACAACTTAAGAAAAAATTTTTAAATTAGTTACTGGTTTTTATTTTAATTTTAAACTTATAAATCTTTTTTTATTTCAGCATATTATGGGGGTACAAATGTTTAGGTTACATTGCCCTTGCCTGCCCCCAGTCAGAGCTTCAAGCATGTCCATCCCCCAGATGGTGCACACTGCACTCATTATGTATGTATATAACCATCCCCTCTTCCCCCTCCCATCTGGCTGACACCCAATAAATGTTATTCCTATATGTGCACTTAGGTGTTGATCAGTGAAACCAATTTGTTGGTGAGTACATGTGGTGCTTATTTTTCCATTCTTGGGATACTTTACTTAGTAGAATTGGTTCCATCTCTATCCAGGAACATACAAGAGGTGCTATATCACCATTGTTTCTTATAGCTGAATAGTAGTCCATGGTATACGTATACCACATTTTATTAATCCACGCATGTATTGATGGGCATTTGAGTTGTTTCCACATCTTTGCAATTGTGAATTGTTCTGCTATAAACATTTGAGTGCAGATGTCTTTTTTATAGAATGTTTTGTTCTTTTGGGTAGATGGCCAGTAATGGGATTGCTGGATCAAATGATACTTCTACTTGTATCCCTTTAAAGTATCTCCTTATGGCTTTCCACAGAGGTTGCACTAGTTTGCAGTCCCACCGGCAGTGTAGGAGTGTTCCTATCTCTCTGCATCCATGCCGACATTTATTGTTTTGGGACTTTTTGATAAAGGCCAGTCTCACTGGAGAGAAGTGATATCTCATTGTGGTTTTGATTTGCATTTCGCTGATGATTAGAGATGTTGAGCATTTTTTCACTTGTTTTTTGGCCATTATTTTGTCTTCTTTGAAAAGTTTCTGTTCATGTCCTTTGCCCACTTGTTGATAGGGTTGTTTGATTTTTTTCTTGCTGATTTTCCTGAGTTCTAAATAGATTCTAGTTATCAGCCCTTTATCGGATGTGTAGCATGTGAAAACTTTCTCCCATTGTGTAGGTTGTCTATTTGCTCGCATGACAGTTTCTTTGGCTGTGCAGAAGTTTTTTGATTGGATCAGGTCCCATTTATTTATTTTTGTTGTTGCTGTGATTGCCTTTGGGGTCTTCTTCATAAATTCTTTGCCTAGGCCAATGTCTATAAGAGTTTTTCCAACATTTTCTTCCAGAATTCTAATAGTTTCACACCTTAGCTTTAAGTCTGTTACCCAGCGTGAGTTGATTTTTGTGAAAGGTGAAAGGTGTGGATCCTTTTTCAGTCTTCTACATGTGTCTATCCAGTTTTACCCATAGCATTTATTGAATAAGGATTCTTTTCCTCAGTGTATCAAACAAAATGGGAGGTATCAATTTACCAGACTTAAAACTATGCTACAAGGCTATAGTAATGAAAACAGCTTGGTACTGGCACAAGAACAGGGAAATTGACCAGAGGAACAGAACTGAGAACCCAGATATAAAACCATCCTCATATAGCCATCTAATCTTTGACAAAACAGACAGAATACTTTTAAATTGCACCGACAGTGAAACCATAATACACAGAATAAAGGTTGGAACTTATAGCCTGAACTTAATATAGCAGATTTTCAGTTAGAAAAATCATGAAAACTGAATCAACATTCCCCATAGAATTTAAACAAGACTCATAGTCTGATGACATAGTGTTCAGAAAGCCCAGGGTACAATCCAAAATCACTTGGCATACAAAAAAAGGAAAAAAAAAACAGGAAAATATCAATTCATAACAAAAAGTATAATTAAAAAATACCAACTCTGAGATGATGCAGATGTTGGAATTATCAGACAAAAATGTTAAAGCAACTAATACAGTAATACTGCAAGAAGTAAGGGTGAACACACTCAATAAGAATGGAAAGGTATAAAGCCTCAGCAAAGAAACAGAAAATATAAAGAACACAATAGAAACTTTTTGGCTGAACAACATAATAACCAAAATTAAAAAAGGGAAAAACTTCTTGATGGGATAAATTGCAGAATGGAGATGAGAGAGGAAAGAGTCAGTGAACTTGAAGGTAGAGAAAACCAATGACACCAAACCTAGTTCTTTGAAAAGATTAATAAAATTGACAATGTTGTACTGAGGAAAGAATAGACACATATAGAATAGAAAAGAATAGAGTTGAGAAATAAACCAACTTAATAAGGCCAATTAATTTTTTAAAATTATTTTTATTGTGGTAAAATATGTCTGCCTGCCTGCTCCTCCAAGACTTGATTCAGTAGATGTGGAGTGGGATCTGGGCATTTTTATTTTGAATAGTCTTCTGATGAGTCCCCCACCCTTACCCAACATTGAGATCCATTGAGAGAAGATGTCAAAGATGACTATGGACCAATAGCATTACATGAGAGCATGCTTGAAAAACATAGACTGGAAAGGATGTGGCATTTGTGGAAAATAGGGATGTATTCGTTTTGTTAAAGTACATGATGGTAGGATAGAATTTGGGGTGAGAATGAGTCATATGAAAAATTAAACTGGCAAGATAAGTTGGTATACTATTTTCAACAATCTTGTATACCATGTCATAGGATTTTATATTCATTCTGAAGGCAGCCAAGAACCACCAGGAATTTTAGAGCAGGAATTTAACCAAATTCACTCATTTATTTATTTATTTATTTAATAAATATTTACCCAGTGCCTATTCTGGGTATGGGAGTGTGTGCTAGGCACAGGGCTACAGTGATAAGCAAGATAAGACAGTATAAAGAATGGATTGGAAGAGGGAAAGAATGGAGTCTGGAAGGGCCATTCTGAATCAGTGAAGTAAGTCCTAGAAACTGATACTGGGTAGGAAAAGAGATGATGATAAAGACCTAAATAAGGCAGTGGAAATGGAGATAGGAATGGAGACGAGATGCTGGAATAGAGAAATAATTAGATTAAATTCGGAGGGCCTGATGAACTATTGAATGTGGGGAAGAAAAAGAAAATGTAAGGAGGATGGGAGGTTTACAGTTGAGCATCCTGAAGAGACAATGGTGCCAAGGGAGTGTGTGTGTGTGTGTGTGTGTGTGTGTGTGTGTGTGAGAGAGAGAGAGAGAGAGAGAGAGAGAGAGAGAGATAGAGAGAGAGAGAAACATCAATCATTTCAATTGTGAAACTCACATACCAATTTAGCCTCCTCAATGACGGAGGCAGCCTCAGAGCTGATATTCAGCTGGTCTATAACTGTATGGCCAGGGTTTCACAACCTCAGCATTATTGACATTTTGGGTCAGATAATTTTTTATTATGTGTAGGGAGAAGGGTGTGGTGAGTAGTGGGGTCTGCCCCATGCATTGTAGGATGTTTAGCAACATCCTTGACCTTTACCCACTAAATGCCAGTAACACCTCCCCATTCATAACAATCAAAAGTATCTGCAGATATTGCCAAATATCCCCTAGGGAGGGGGCAAAATCACCCCTAGTTGAGAACCACTATTGTATGGCCATACCGGTTGCTAAAATATTGAAACAATTTGATACTAGTTAGTAAATAGCTGACGCATGCCTCCCAAGTCTACCCTTCATTGCCCTGGCTACCCCAGTACTCCTCCTGATTTTCTTCACCATTGAGTACTGCCTGACACAGAAGCATACCTCAGGGATCTTACTCCAGACCCATGGGCCAGTGTCTATTCTCATTGATCGGTGGCCTTGCTATATATTTTTAATATCACTTTTAATCAGCTTCAGAGGAAACCGGTCTTTTTATATCTTCCTTGACTTCCATCTATGAATCCTAACTCTTCCATCCTACTCCACTCCAGAAAATATCTTCCCTTCTAATAGTGCAAATACATTCCAGATATTTATAGAAGACCATGTGGTCTATTCTCTGTGCCTCCTCATTAAATATGTCTGAAGAAACATAGCTCCTTTCATCTTTCCCTGCCAATCAGACCTTCCCACTTCATCAGTCATGTCTACAGCTTCTCTCTGACTTCACTCCCTGTGTCCTCATCATTCGGAGCCTCTGATGGCCCCACACTGACTCAGACATCCTAGGTGCCATCTCATCAAAGTCACGTTGTTCCATGACACAGTGTCTCTCAGAATACTCCTGGAAATAACATTGGCTCCTTTCAGTTACCTTATCATATTGCAAAACCATATCTAATATGAGAAAACCTCATCCTCACACACACCCTGTTACCCAATCCCATAGAGAACCACATGTTCACATGTCTGAGGCCAAAAATAATATGTGATTGTGGACCGTGGTAATGTTTCCAGGAAGTATTTCCAAACTGACCATAGAAGAGCTGACCACTTCCCCTTATCTTGCCCTGCCTGGAAGTGAATGCAATTAGCTTTTCTTCTCAATTTTTCACTCATTATATAGTCCACAGCACACACACACCACCATCCCTAAGATATTCTTCTTCTAATTGTTTATTATTTAAATACTTTCCTGTTCATAAATTTTCTTCATGTTGGAATTTGCCTATACCCTACTTTAGGGTTCGTGTTAGTTTTACTTAAACTATAAAGACAGAAATTTAATACATATAATAGTCTTTGTAGACCAACAGTAAGAACTTACTTTGTTCATGCATATGGAATCTTTAAACAGAAGGAAAAAGAGGAAATAGGTTCCACTGATATTCTACCTCATGAATATAGTCAGAAAAACATTTGAAAAGGGATGGTTGTAGCAGTTGAAAAGTCCAGGTGGCCTGGTATTCACTGGTACTTGTTCTTAAGATTGGAGAAGGAAGATGCAATAAAACACAGGACATAAGAACTTCATGGTAATGCCTCAAAATAAGGAAATTAATAATAGTGTGATGTAGCCATAAAAATATGGTTATGAAGAGTATATAACAGAAAAATTTTATAAGATAAAGTTAGAAAACAAGACAAAAAGGTATATGCAAAAGTTTATTTTGATTTTTAAAATATGTACACATAGAAATGTGTTTCAAAAGCCTGCTTCAAAATACACCAGAATTCCAACAATGTTAATATTAGAGTAGTGGAACTATGAGTGAATTTTCTCTATTTATGCAATTTCAAAGAGTTCTTATATTATAATGATGAATATATGCTGAATTTGCAAATTAAAAAAGACAAGGAGATAAGAACCCCTCCAAAAAATGTATTCAACAAATATTTATTGAACAACTACCATATGCCAATTACTCCACTAAGCACCAGACCACAAGGAAGAGGAAATATCAGAATAACCTATCGAGAGGAGTCAATACGTATCATGTCTGAGAATCTTGAAGAATAAGGCAGACAAATGTCTACTTAGAAGGTTTTGGTTTATTTTGATGGACTAGATAATTTCTAATTTCACCCCCAGATCTTTGGGATCTCAAACCATCAGTAAGATCTAACCTTCATGAATTACCACAGAAAAACAGGAAAGTTCTTTGGTTACCAGAGATGGTCATAAACCTGAAGTCGCTCAACAAAAAGATAATTCTTTCCTCTCTCTTTTTAATCTATTAATTATGAAAGTTGGAATAGTTGTTCTGATAAAGGGTATCCAGCTCTGATGTGCATATATTCATCAGTTTAAGAGCAAAGAAACCTGGGATAACAAAGTTCCTGAGAACAAACTATGAATGGAACTGAGGTACCTAGAACTTTTTTATGTACTTTGGGAGTGAGGGTAACTCCATTAAAAAGTTGGTCAAATGACCTTTAACATATGAGATTTTGTGCTAAGTCCTTGGGTTGATTTGAACTGGAGGTATTGATAATAGTGTGAGATGGGGAATATCCTCCATTCTCTACTAAGCTTTATGGCTGAACTTCCTGAATTTCTCAAGTATTAAGATCTCTTGGGGAGGAGGAGGCAAGATGGCGGAATAGAAAAGCCGCCAGTCAGAGTGTCTCTGCAAAAAAGACAAATTTGAGAAAAAAGAGAAAAAAAATAAACTAGCAGAGAAACTTAGATCGGGTGAGGGTCAGAAGGAAGGGTGTCTCAAACTACAGGAGACTCCACAGGGAGACATTGTGGAGGAGAACTGGAAGGAGAAAGATCCTGAGAGGCTTGGAGACCAGCGACAAGGGTAGGGGGAGCAGTTAACTTCCCCCTCCCTTGCATCTCAGACTGTTGGTGGGCTCCTGAGTGGTTGGAGAGACCTGCCGAAACCAGCCCAGAGACGGCTGCCGCCAGTGAGCAGTGGCCTCTTGTGGACACAGCGCCAGGTTCCCAGCCCCCTTGGGGCACCTCCCTGGGTGCAGACCCGAGCCTATCGGCAGATGCCATATTGCTCCATTCTCTCCTTCCCCCTCCCTACCTGAGGGTTCCCAGAGAGATAATTTAACCATCACGTGGAGGCATCTCCAAGGAATGGGACTTTTCCTTTTGTGGCCGTACAGCAGACTGAGGGGTACTTAGACTGCAACCTCCGTACCTGAGAGCCCTCCCAAGTGCTGCTTGCCTGGGAACTCCAGGAGAGCGGGGCAAATCCCAAGGTGAAGTGAAATCAATCCAGCTTGGGCACCCTGTAGGTGACTCAAGACCAGCACCCATCCCCCTGGCAGGGTCAGGGATCGATCTCCAGGGTCCAGGGGACAGGCCTGCACACCAGAACCCATACACCCAGGTCACGATCGCACTGCCCTGGGGCACGGAGGAGAGATCTTTGAAAGAGCCTATTGAGGAGTGTGTGCCTTTAGGGGCAGATCAGCAGGCCTGAGTGGCAGCTCTCCTCCCAAAAGAGGGCTGTGCACCCAGCTCAGCCTGTGATCCTGGGTAGGGAAGCTCCTGGCCAATATTACAGCCAGGGGAGATCCATCGGCCTGAGGTCAGACTTGCTGGCAGAAGCCTGGGAGAGGCCACGGAGAGGGGGAGAGTGGAGGGGAGTGAGACCTGCTCCAGAGTGCAGGTCTTGGACAGCCCCACCCCCCAAGCCCAGACTTTCAGCTGAGTGGAACCATTTCAGCCCCTCCCAGCAGCTTTGCACAGAAACAAAGAGCAGACCTTTGACCCCTGCTAACAGCAGTTGTGGAGCCTAAGGGAAGGCTTATCCAACCAGCCCCACCCAGAATCATTCCCAGTCCTGCCCCCACTGGGGTGGAGAATAAGGACACACCTGGAAAACCCAGGGCCCCACCCATCACCCAAGGCACAAGAGGGCCTCTCTAGAGTAACAAGAGCTAGCTACAGGACCCAAAAACAGCACGCTCCTCCCTGCAAGTGCCACCTACTGACAGGGAGGCCATCCTGCACACGCTTTTACTTCATGTACTGCATCTACTCATTCATCATAAAGGGTGTGGTCGAATTTCACCCACAAACACCATCTACTGTCTCAGAGACTAAACAGGGTGTGTCATTATCCAAATGAAAACCTAAACGCAAGAAGGAACAACTGATCCAGATGGGAAGGAACCAGCGAAAAAACTCTAGAAGTATAAAGAGTCAAACGGAAAGCACACCCCCAAAGAGGAACAACAGCTTCCCAGCAATGGACATTAACCAAACTCAGAAAACTAAAATGACAGAAGAAGAATTTCAAACATGGATTGTAAGAAAACTGAATTATATGCAAGAAAAAATGGATAACCAACACAAAGAAACCACAAAAAAAATGCAAGACTTGGAAGAAAAATTCACTAAAGAAATTGAAATATTAAGGAAAAATCAAACCGATCTCCTGGAAATGAAAGACTTATTCAGGGAACTACAAAACACAGTAGAAAGCCTCAAGAACAGGGTAGATCAAACAGAAGAAAGAATCTCAGACATTGAAGACAACTCTTTCCAATTAAATGAGTCAGTCACAGAGATCGAGCAGAAAATTAAGAGAAAAGAAATAAGCCTACAAGAAATGTGGGATTATGTGAAAAAAAAAAAAAAAGAACCTGAGGGTGATAGGGATTCTGGAAGGTGAAGAAGAAAACACTCAAGGATTAGATAAGCTATTTGAAGAATTAATAGAGGAGAATTTCCCAGGCCTTGCTAAAAATCTAGATATATAGGTACAAGGAGTTCAACGGACCCCAGGGAGATTCAATGCAAATAAGAATACACGACATCATCCAGTGATCATATTGACCAAAATAGCCACTGAAGGGGCCCTTCTACAAGCTGTAAGGCAAAAGAAACAAGTAACATACAAAGGAAAGCCCATCAGAATAACTCCAGAGTTCTTAACTGAAACCCTATATTCAAGAAGAGACTGGGGCCCCATTCTCACTCTTCTGAAACAGAATAATGCCCAGCCTAGAATCTTGTACGCTGCAAAACTAAGCTTCATATATGAAGGAGAAATAAAGACATTCTCAGATAAGCAAAGACTGAGGGAATTCACCAAGACAAGACCAGCTCTCCAAGAAGTACTCAAAACAGAATTACACAAGGTTCAGCACAATAAACACTCTCGAATGTAAAACCACTCAAAAGTTAAAGTTCAAAGGTTAGATTCCACAATGGCTCAAGAGAGAAAACAAAGCAAGAAAATGCAACCCAACAGAATGAACAGTAATTCACCCCACTTATCAGTTCTCTCAGTAAATGTGAATAGCTTGAACTCCCCTCTCAAGAGACATAGGCTGGCAGAACGGATAAAAAAAAAAAAACAAGCCAAGCATCTGCTGTCTCCAGGAAATGCATCTAACCTGCAAGGATGCAATTAGACTCAAGTCAAGGGGTGGAAATCAATATTTCAAGCAAGTGGAAGCCAAAAGATGGCTGGTGTGGCAGTTTTGATCTCAGATATCTTAGCTTTTAAATCAATAAAAGTAATGAAAGACAAAGGTGGTCACTGTATAATGGTGAAGGGTAGAGTTCAACAAGAAGACATAACAATTCTAAATATGTATGCACCCAACTTAGGTGCACCCATATTCATAGAGCAAACTCTACTTGATCTAAACAAATTGACAGACAGCAACACCACAATAGTCGGAGAATTCAACACCCCACTGACAGAACAGGACAGATCCTCCAAACAGAAAATTAACAAAGAAATAATGGACTTACACAGAACGCTTGAACAAACGGCCTGACTGACATTTACAGGACATTTTACCCCAAACCACTGAATACACGTTCTTCTCATCAGCTCATGGGACATTCTGTAAGATTGGCCATATTCTAGGCCACAAAGCATGTCTCCAAAAATTTTAGAAAAATAGAAATCATACGATGCATCTTCTCAGATCACAGTGGAATAAAAACAGAAATCAACCCCAACAGAAACTCTCAACTCTACGCAAAGTCATGGAAATTAAACAACCTTCTGCTTAACGATTCCTTCACAAATAAGGAAGTAAAGATGGAAATCAAAAGATTCTTTGAACTAAATGACAAAGGTGAAACAAGTTATTGAAATCTGTGGGACACAGCCAAAGCAGTCCTGAGAGGAAAGGTTATTTCCACAAATACCTATATCCAAAAGTCAAAAAGATCACAAATAGACAACCTAATAAATCGACTCAAAGAACTGGAAAAAGAAGAACAGCCTGACCCCAAACCCAGCAGAAGAAGGGAAATTAATCAGATCAAATCAGAACTAAATGAAATTGACAACGGGGAAACTATATGGAAGATTAATAAAACAAAAATTTGGTTCTTTGAAAAAATAAACAAAATTGACACGCCTTTGGCTAAGCTAATGAAAACGGAAAAGAAAAATCCCTGATAAGCTCCATCAGGAACAAAAAAGTAGAAGTTACAACTGATGCCATGGAGATTCAAGATATAACTTATGAATATTACAAAAAACTTTATGCACACAAACTGGAAAAATGTGGAGGAAATGGACAAATTTTTAGAAACACACAGCCTCCCTAGGCTCAACCAAGAAGAAATAGAATCCCTGAACAGACCAATGTCAAGGACTAAAACTGAAACAGGAATAAAAATCATTCCAAATAAGAAAAGTCCCGGCCCAGGTGGTTTCAAATCGAATTTTACCACACCTACAGAGAAGAACAGGTGCCTATCTTGCAGAAACTGTTCCACAGCATGTAGAAGGATGGATTCCTCCCCAACACATTTTATGAAGCCAACATAAGTCTGATACCAAAACCAGGAAGGGACGCAACAAAAAAGGAAAATTACAGACAAATATCCCGTATGAATATAGATGCAAAAATTCTCAACAAAATTCTAGCTAACCAAATACAGGTGCTTATTAAGAAAATAATCCATCATGACCAAGTGGGCTTCATTCCAGAGATGCAGGGATCATTCAACATACACAAATCTATAAACGTAATTCAGCACATAAACAGAAGCAAAAACAAAACCCACATGATTGTCTCAATAGATGCAGAAAAAGCATTTGACAAAATTCAACAACCTTTTATGATGAGAATGCTTAACAAAATAAGCATGGATGGGGCTTACCTAAAAATGATACAAGCCATATATGACAAACCCACAGCCAACATCATACTGAATGGGGAAAAATTGAAAGCATTCCCACTTAGAACTGGAACCAGAAAAGATTGCCCACTATCTCCACTTCTATTCAACATAGTGCTGGAAGTCCTGGCCACAGCAATCAGGCAAGAGAGTGGAATTCAAGGCATATGAATGGGAACAGAAGAGATCAAACTCTCACTATTTGCTGATAACATGATATTATATCTAGAAAACCCCAAGGATTCAACCAAGAGGCTCCTGTAATTGATAAGTGAATTCAGTAAAGTCTCAGGATATAAAATCAATACACACAAATCAGAGGCTTTCATATACACCAATAGCAGTCATACTGAGGACCAAATCAAAGACTCAATTCCCTTCACAACAGCAACAAAGAAAATAAAGTACCTAGGAATATATTTAGCTAAGGAGGTAAAAGACCTCTACAGGGAGAACTATGAAACATTGAGGAAGGAAATGTCAGAGGACGTAAATAGGTGGAAAACCATACCATGCTCGTGGGTCGGCAGAATCAACATTGTTAAAATGTCTATACTACTCAAAGTGATCTACAGATTTAATGCAATCCCTATTAAAATACCAACATCATTCTTCACAAATGTAGAAAAATTAATTTTACATTTCGTATGGAACCAGAGACGACCCCGCATAGCAAAAACAATTCTAGGCAATAAAACCAAATGGGAGGTATCAATTTACCAGACTTCAAACTTTATTATAAGGATGCAGTAATCAAAACAGCTTGGTACTGGCACAAAAATGGAGCCATTGACCAGTGGAACAGAACTGAGAACCAGATATGAAACCACCCTCATATAGCCACCTAATCTTTGACAAAGCACACAAAAAATACACTGGGGAAAAGAATCCTTATTCAATAAATGGTGCTGGGACAACTGGATAGACACATGTAGAAGACTGAACCAGGATCCACACCTTTCACCTCTCACAAAAATCAACTCACGCTGGGTAATAGATTTAAACCTAAGAAGTGAAACTATTAGAATTCTAGAGAAAATGTCAAAAATACTCTTCTAGACATTGGCCTAGGCAAAGAATTTATGAAGAAGATCCCAAAGGCAATCACAGCAACAACCAAAATAAATAAATGGGACCTGATCAAATTAAAAAGCTTCTGCACAGCCAAAGAAACTGTCACAAGAGCAAACAGACAACCTACAGAATGGGAGGAAATTTTTTCATGCTACAAATCCGATAAAGGGCTGATAACTAGAATCTACTTAGAACTCAGGAAAATAAACAAGAAAAAAATCAAACAACCCTATCAAAAAGTGGGCAAAGGACATGAACAGAAACTTTTCAAAAGAAGACAGAATAATGGCCCAAAAACATATGAAAAAATGCTCAACATCTCTAATCATCAGTGAAATGCAAACCAAAACCACAATGAGATATCACTTCTCTCCAGTGAGACTGGCCTTTATCAAAAATTTCCCAGACAATAAATGTTGGTGTGGATGCAGAGAGATAGGAACACTCCTACACTGCTGGTGGGACTGCAAACTAGTGCAACCTCTGTGGAAAGCAATATGGAGATACCTTAAGGAGATACAATTAGAAGTACCATTCTATCCAGCAATCCCATTACTGGTCATCTCCCCAAAAGAACAAATGATACTCTATAAGAAAGACACCTGCACCCGAATGTTTATAGCAGCACAATTCACAATTGCAAAGATGTGGAAACAACCCAAGTGTCCATCAATACATGAGTGGATTAATAAAATGTGGTTCATGTATACCATGGAGTACTATTCAGCTTTAAGAAAAAATGGTGATATAGCACCTCTTTTATACTCCTGGATAGAGCTGGAATGCATTCTACTAAGTGAAGTATCCCAAGAATGGACAAACAAGCACCACATGTACTCACCCTAAAATTAGTATTAACTGATCCACACATAAGTGCACATATAAGAAAAACATCTATTGGATGTCGAGCAGGGGTGAGGGAGGAGGAGGGGACAGGTATATGCATACACAAAGAGTGCAATGCATACCATCCAAGGGATGGACACACTTGAAACTCGCACTTGGGAGGGGGAAGGGGGAAAAGGGCAACATACGTAACCTCAACAGCTGTATCCCCATAATATGCTGAAATAAAAAAAAGAAATAAAACAAGCCATGTATAAAATATTGAAGAGATTATTAGAATGATGTCTCACCACATAAAGAATACCAATAAAGAGAAATTATTTATAAAAGTACAAAATAGTAATTCTGCTGTTAAAGTTAACAATAACTGAAGTGCAAAATTTACTAGATGGACTCAATAGCCCTTCTAAGTCAGGAAAAGAATCAGTGAACTTCAGAATAAATCAATTGAGATTATGCAGACTGAGAATCAGAAATAAAAAAGAATAAAGAAAAAGAACAGAGTTTGAGAAACCTGTGGGACATCATAAAGCTCCCTACCATAAACCTTGCTGGAATTTCAGAAGTTAAAAAAGGAGGTGCAGAAAAAATACACAAAATATAATCGCCAGAAACATCCCAAATTTGATGAAAAACACCAATCTATACATTCAAGAAACTCAATGAACTTGAATAGTAAAAAAAAAAACCAAAGAGTTTCTCATCTCAAAACATGTTAGTAATTAAACAAAAGGACACTAAACACTGACAAATCCACAAGAAAAGATAAACAAGCACTGGCAAATGTAATTAAATTGACAAAGGTAACTACATAGGTAAATATAAAAAGCAGTGTTTTCTTCTCTGATCTGATTTAAGATAAACTACATAAAGCAATAGTTATAAAACTTTGTTCATGGGCTTTTAATGTATAAAGATTTATTTTCACAATAATATCTTAAAGGAGAGTGGAGGAAATCTACTTTGGAACAAAGTTTTTGTATAACATTTAAATTTATTTAGTATGAAACTGAACTAGATTGTTCAAAATATTGTAATCACTACTAATAAATTCTTTTACAAGTAAATAAAATTTAAAAATGATTTAAAATAACAAACAAGGGAATATACATCTAGCACAAGACAAGGCAGTAATGGAGGAATAGAGGAAAAAAACATAAGACACATCAAAAATAGTAAAATGGCCAAATAAGTCCTACCTTTGCAGTAATAGCATTAAATATAAATGGGTTAAGGACTCCAATTAAAAGGCAAAGATTTGCAGAATAAGTAAAAGATGATCTTTATTTTTATATGATGTCTACAGTAGATACACTTAAAATTATAAAAGACAGATAGTTTGAACGTAAATGATGGAAAAAGATAAGTCATGAAAGTAGTGACCAAAAGAGTGCTGGAGGTGCCATAAGAATATCAGATATAATATATTTTAAGACAAAAATTGTTGAATAGTGGCAAGATGGCCAACTAGCATCCAGGCTTGTCAGACCTTCCTGCTAGAGGAGTTGAGTTTGGGCTGAGGGGAGCAGACAGTGATAGTTGATCAGGAGTGGACCACAGGTTCTGACACCACTGGAGTCCAAGACACCACCAGCGGGAACTGAACAGCTGATAGAGAGGAGGATAGAAGGAAGAAATTGGCACTAACCAAATTGGGGGAGTTCCAGAGCCCAGGGAAAAGTTAAGGGATTTTTTTCCATTCCCCCACCTGGGTTCCTCAGGCCTGCAATGGAACTTAGGGCTCTCATCCCATGGCGGAATGTCACAAGGAACCAGAGAGCTCCCCATTCCCCCCATGCTGAGTGTCTGAGCTGGCCTCGGGCGGTGTGGAGCACACTCCTGGCTGAGCCTGACTCAGACAGATGGGCTACCACCACAGCTTGGAGAAGAAGGCCATAGCGGTGCTGCAGTAGCAAAGAGGAGAAGGGCAGACCAGTGCTTCCTCACCTGCAGCTCAAGAATAGTACAGGAAGACCATGGCCCCTTCCCCCAACCATAAGAGCTACTGGAGTTCTCTGTGCTGAGTGACCACCTTTCAGCACCAGGGGCATGCCTCCACCCCGAGCCAGCAGGGCAACCTCAGTTGGTGACCATCCTGCCAACAGGTGTTTGGCATGTCTACCTGCCAACAGCACAGGCAGAGAAGAGGGGAGGCATGTGGGAAAGATCCCGGTTTCAGGGTCAGGCAGTAAGTGACAGCCTGTGCCCATCGGGAGAGTATAGAGGAGCACAGGAGAGCAGGGGTCTGTAAGTGCGCCCCCTCCTCCACTGCCCCGGAGAACCGCTATGTTGGACTTTATGAACCTGGGAGACTAAATTTGCATTAAGAAGAGGTTCCCAAAGCAACTAAATGCATCTGGTGCCTCAAGCTGAATTGGAGTTGCTTCCCCTACCACCACTCACTTTAACAGGGAGTTCAGCTTGATCCAAGGGTTCCTAAGCTGCCACTATTCCCCTGCTGGGAGCAAAACCCTGGCGGAGTTTTCTGGGGTTAGAGAGCAGACTCTCTCATTGAGTGGGGCTACTTTAGCCTCTTCTGGGCAGTATACCCCAGAGGCAGTGAATGTGTTCTTTAATCCCTGCATACTACTCAGCTGCATTTGCGGAGCTGGAGGGCAGGATCACCCAATGTAACCCCACTCAGCCTCATTCCCCCACATGCCTGTGATGTGGTGGTGAAAAAATAAATCACCTGGAAATACCAGGGCCGCTCCACCACCTGGGGCATTAGAGGGCTTCTCAGGAGGAACTAGAGCTGGTCACAGGATTTGAAAACAACAGTGTGGCTTGTTCCCTCCAGCAAACACCACCTACTGATAAGGAAGTCAATTTTCATGCCCGTTACAGCATTTAATAACTCAATCATAGGGGGTGTGGTTGCTTCTCACCCAAAAGCACCACCTAATGACTCAGAGATGAATCTGGGCATGTCATTATCTAAACAAAACAAAATCCAAAAGTAAGAAGCAATATCTTCTCCAGATAAGAAGGAACCAGTGAAAGAATGCTGGTTGTATGAAGAAGCAGAGTAAAAGGTCGCCCCCAAAAGGGAACACCAGCTCCTTTGCAATGGATACCAAACAAAAGGAAAGTACTGAAATGACAGATGAAGAATTTCAAACACGGATAATAAGAAACCATAATGAAATACAAGATAAAATAGAAAACACACACACACAAAGAAACCACAAAAACAATGCAGGAAATGAATGAAAAATTCACTAAAGAAATTGAACTATTAATGAAAAATCAAACAGAACTTCTGGAGATAAAAAAAATTCATTCAAGGAATTACAAAACACAGTGGAAAGCCTTAAGAACAGATTAGATCAGGCAGAAGAAAAGATCTCAGGGCTTGAAGAAAACACCTTTACATTAAACAAGGCAGTCACAGAGACAGAGCAGAGAAATAAGAGGAATGAGCAAAGCCTACAAGAAATAACCAAATTATGAAAAGAGGCTTAACGTAAGAATCATAGGCATCCCTAAGAGTGAAGAAGAAAATACACAAGAATTGGATAATTTATTTGAGAGAATAATTCAGGAATATTGCCCTAGCCTTGATAGAAATCTAGACATCCAGGTAAAAGAAGCTCATAGGATTCCTGGGAGATTCATCACAAAGAGGAATACACTACATACATAGTGATCATACTGGCCAAAATAAACAAGAAAGAGGTGCTCTTAAAAGCTAAGTAAGGTAAAACCAGCAGGTAACATAAAAAGGGAAACCCATCAGACTAGCTTCAGACTTCTCAACTGAGACCCTACAAGCCATTAGAGTGTGAGTCCCCATTATCAGTCTTCTCAAAATGAATAATGCCCAGCCTAGAATTTTGTATCCTGCAAAACTACGTTTAATATATGAGGGGGAAATAAAGTCTTTCTCAGACAAGCAAACAATTAGGAAATTCATCAAGACAAGACCTGCCCCACAGGGAGTACTCAGGATTGCATTATTCATGGATCAGCACAATAAATACTTACCAATGCAAAATTCCCCCAAAGCTAAAGGTCGAAGGCCAGATACCACAATGGCTCCAGAGATAAAACAAAGCAACAAAGTTCTACTCAACAGGGTGAACAGAAATCCACACCACTTATCAATTATTTCAATAAATGTGAATGGTGTGAACTGCCCACAGAAGAGACATAGGCTGGCTGAATGGATAAATACATACAAGCCAAGTATCTGCTGTCTCCAGGAAGCACATCTAGCCCACAAGGATTCATCCAGAGTCAAGGTGAAAGGATGGAAAAAAATATTCCACACTAATGAAAACCAAAAGAAAGCTGGCATAGCAGTACTTATATCAGATAAGTCTTCAAATCAGAAAGAGTAATGACAGACAGAAATGGTGACTATATAGTGGTAAAGGGACCAATTCAATAGGAAGACACAACAATCTCAAGTATTTAATCACCTAACACAGGAGCACCCAGATTCATAAAGCAAATCCTACTTGATCTAAACAAAATGATAGACAGCTGCACCATAATAGCTGGGTATATCGACACCCCACTGACAGAACCAGTCATATCTTCCAAACAGAAAATAAACAAAGAAACAAGGGACTTAAATATAAATCTGGAACATATGGGCCTAACAGGGATTGAAAGAACATTCTACCCAGAATCCACCAAATATACATACATTCTTCTCATCAGCTCATGGGACATACTCTAAGATTGATCACATACTAGGCCACAAAACGTATCTCAACAAATTTAAAAACATAGAAATTATTCCATGCATCTTCTCAGACAACAGTAGGAAAAAATTAGAAATCAACACCAACAGAAACACTCATCTCTACCCAAAGTCATGGAAAGTAAACAACCTACTGCTGAATGACTGTCAGGTCAAAGAGGAAATTAACATGGAAATCAAAAGATTCTTTGAACTAAATGATAGTGGAGACACAGGTTACCAAAATCTGTGGAATACAACTAAAGAAGTTGTGAAAGGAGGATTCATAGCCATAATTATCTTCATCCAAAAGACAGAAAGATCACAAATCAACAATATAATGAATTGTCTCAAAGATCTGGAAAAGGATAAGCAAAACAATCCGAAATCCAGCAAAAGAAAAGAGATAACCAAGATCAGAGGAGAACTAAATGAATTCAATAATAAAAAAATATATATGGAAGATTCATAAAACAAAAAATTGGTTTTTTGAAAAGATAAACAAAATTTACATGCCTCTCTCTACATTAAGTGGAAGTAGAAAGTTTATTATATTTCTTTCCTAATAAGAAAGAAATCTAATAAAGAAGAAATCTAATAAACTCAATTAGGAATGAAAAAGGAGAAATTACAACTGATAACACAGAAATACAAAATATCATCTCTGAATACTTTAAAAATCTCTGTGCACATGAACTTGAAAATGTGGAGGAAATGGCCAAATTCTAAGAAACACAGAGCCTCCTTAGACTCAATCAGGAAGAAATAGAATTCCTAAACAAACCAATATCAAGTGCCAAAATTGAAGTGAGAATAAAAAACATTCCTAAAAAAAAAAAAAAAGTCCTGATCCAGATGGTTTCATACCTGAATTCTACCAGACTTACAAGGAAGATCTGGTGCCTATCCTGCAGAAATTATTCTACAACATTGTGAAGGAAGGAATTCTCCCCAACAAGTTTTATGAAGCCATCATCAACCTGATACCAAAGCCAATAAAGGACTCAATGAAAAAAGAAAACTACAGACCGCTATCCCTTATGAATATAGATGCAAAAATTCTCAATAAAATTCTAGCAAACCAAATTCAGGTGTTCATCAAAAAAATAATCCATCATGACCAAGTGGGTTTCATCCCAGAGATGCAGGGATGGTTCAACATATGCAAATCTATAAATGTAATTCACCACATAAATAGAAGTAAAAACAAAGAACATGTGATCCTCTCAATAGAGTCAGAAAAAGCATTCAACAAAATTCAACATCCTTTTACAATAAGAACGCTTAACAAGATAGGCATAGATGGGACTTACTTCAAAATAATAAAGGCCATATACAACAAATCCACAGCCAACATCATACTAAACAGGGAAAAATTGAAATCATGCCCACTTAACAGTAGAACCAGACAAGGTTGCCCTCTATCACTGCTTCTATTCAACATAGTGCTGGAAGTCCTAGCCAGAGCAATCAGACAAGAGAAGGAAATCAAGGGTATCCAAGTAGGGGCAGAAGAGGTCAAATTATCACTCTTTGAAGATAATATAACCTTATATCTAGAAAAACCCCAAAATTCTCCCAAGAGACTACTGGAATTGCTAAATAAGTTCAGCAATGTCTCAGGTTACAAAATCAATGTAGACAAATCACTAGCCTTCATATACGCCAACAACAGTCGAACTGAGAACCAAATCAAAGACTCAATACCTTTCAAAATAGCAAAAAAGAAAAGAAAATACATAGGAATATATTTAACCAAGGAGGTGAAGGACCTCTACAGGAGAACCATGAAACACTGAAGAAGTAAATAGCAGGGGACACAAGCAGATGGAAAACTATGTACATAAACCATGCTCATGAATTGGCAGAAACAACATTGTTATAATGTCTATACTACACAAAGTGATCTACAGATTCGATGCAATCCATATTAAAATACCAACACCATTTTCACAGATCTAGATAAAATAATTCTATGCTTCATATGGAAACAGAGAAGACCCTGTATAGCCAAAGCAACTTTAAGAAAAAAGAACAAATTGGGAGGCATCAATTTACCAGAATTCAAGTTATATTGCCAAGCTATAATAACCAAAACAGCATGGTTCTGGCATGAAAGTAGAGACACAGACCAACGGAACAGGACTGAGAACCCAGATATAAAGCCATCTTCATATTGTCATCTGATCTTTGAACAAAGCAAACAAAAACATACACTGGGGAAAAGAATCCCTATTCAATAACTGGTGCTGAGAAAATTGGATAGTCACATGTAGAAGACTGAACCAGGGTCCACACTTCTCAGCTCTCACAAAAATCAACTCACAATCCATAACAGACTGAAATCTAGGGCGTGAAACCATAAGAATCCTAGAAGAAAATGTTGGAAAAACTCTTATAGACATTGGCCTAGGCAAACAATTTATGAAGAAGACCCCAAAAGCAACCACAACAACAAAAATAAATGAGGCTTGATCAAACTAAAAAGCTCTGCACAGCCAAATAAACAATCACTAGAGTGAATAGACAACCTACATAATGGGATAAAATATTTGCATGCTATTCATCCGACAAAGGCCTAATATCTAGAATCTATATAGAACTCAGGAAAATCAGCAAGAAAAAAATCAAACAGCCCCATTAAAAGTGAGCAAAAACATGAACAGAAACTTTTCAAAAGAAGATAGACTTATGGCCAAGAAACATACGAAAAAATGCTCAATATCTGTAATCATCAGGGAAATGCAAATCAAAACCACAATGAGATATCACTTAACTCCAGTGAGAATGGTCTTTATCAAAAAGTCCCAAAACAAAAAATGTTGGCATGGAATCGGAGAGATAGGCACACTCATACACTGCTGGTGGGACTGCAAACTAGTACAACCTCTAAGCAATATGGAGATACCTCAAAGAGCTACAAGTAGAACTACCATTTGATCCAGCAATCCCATTACTGGGCGTCTACCCAAAAGAACAAAAGACATTCTATAAAAAAGACATCTGCACAACAATGTGTATAGCAGCACAATTCACAATTGCAAAGATGTGGAAACAACCCAAGTGTCCATCAATACATGAGTGGAATAATAAAATGTGGTATATGTGTACCATGGAGTTCTACTCAGCCACAAAACACAATGGTGATCTAGCACTTCTTGTATTATCCTGGATGGAGCTGGAGCCCATTCTACTAAGTGAAATATCGCAAGAATGGAAAAACAAGCACCACATGTACTCACCATGATATTGGTACTAATTGATCAGCACTTATTGGCACATATGGAAGTAACATTCATTGGGTGTCAGGCAAGTGGGAGAGGGGAGGAGGGGATAGGTATATTCACACCTAATGGGTTTGGTGCACACTGGGAGATGGGCATGCTTGTAGCTCTGACCTGGGTGGGGCAAAGGCAATATATGTAAACCAAATGCTTTTACTCCTGTAATATTCTGAAATAAAAAAATAAAAATAAAAATAGAAAGTGTTACTAGCACAAAAAAGGACATTTATAATGATTAAATGTTCACTTGGTCAGGAAGCTATTACAAGTACGTGTGTGTGTGTGTGTGTGTGTGTGTGTGTGTGTGTGTATGTGAGGCAAGAACTGACAGAATTGAAGTAAGAAATAGATAAATAATAATACTTGGAGACTTTAATATCACAGTTTGGTAAAGGAAAGAATAAGGTGGCAATCACCAATAAAAATTAGCAGACTTGAACAACACTTTAAACCAACTAAAGTTCAACACGTTTTCAGGATACTAGGTCACTATTATAAAATCAATTTTGTTTATATACACCAACAATAAAAACCAAAAATGAAATTAAGAAAACAATTTTATTTATAAAATATTAAAAGAATGAAACGCATTGCAAAAAATATTTCAAAGTAGTACAAGACTTATACACTGAAAAGTATAGAATATTGTTGAAAGCACAAAAGAACATCTAAATAAAAGAAAAGACACCATACTCAGGGATTGGAAGACAATACTTTAATACGGCAATACTTCCCAAACTGATCTACAGATTCAAAGCAATCCCTATCAAAATCCCAGGTGCCCATTTTTCAGAAATTGACAAACTGATCCTAAAATTCATATGGAATTTAAAAGAACCCAAAATAGCCAAAGGCAATTTTAAAAATAACAAGGCTAGAGGACTCACATTACCAAATTTGAAAATTTACTACAGAGCTAAAGTAATTCATACAGTGTGATAGTGATATAAGGATGGACATATAGACAAATGGAATGGGGTTGTGAAACCTGAAATAAATTATAAGTGTTATGCTCAATTGATTTTTGACAAGGATGCCAAAATTATTCATTTGAGGAATAAATATTCTTTTCAATGAGACTATACACAAAATAATGTAGTTGGACCCCTTTCTCTCACCATATTCAAAAATTAACTCCAAACTCCAAATGGTTCGGAGACCTGTGAACTAAAATAAAATTTTAAGGCTCACCCCCTACCAGCTGACTGAATGGACCCCTTCGTGGCCAAAGGAATATCCTAAAACTAAATTGGCTGCCAGGAGGAAGGTCAGACATTCCTTATCATGCCCCCCTCCCTTCTTGGGGACATCCTTTGTAACCCATTAACAGGCCTAAGGGTATTGAGGACTAAACTCTGATCTTTTACTTTTGCTCAAAATTCCTTCCTAAGGAGGCCAGATGAGTCATGCCTACAAATGATAAAATCTCAGTAAACAGGTTTTTGTGACGTTGTTTACTTCCCAACCTGATTCTGGTATAGCATCATGTGATAGATAAAAGACCCTCAAACATTCCTTTCAGCTGATTCCTGGTCTTTTGGACAAAACCTAACTCTTTCAGCCAATGGTCAACTAATGAATCCCTAAATCCACCTATGATTTGTAAGCCCCCACTTTGAGATGTCCCACCTTTTGGGGCCAAACCAATGTATGCCTCCCATGTATTGATTTATGACTTTACCTGTAACCCCTGTCTCTCTGAAATGTATAAAACCAAACTGTAACCCAGCCACACCGAGTCCACTGCTCAAGACCTCTTGGGCGTGGCTCCAGGTCATGGTCCTCAAATTTGGCTCAGAGTAAATCTCTTTAAAATTATTTTACAGAGTTTGGTCTTTTTTTCCGTTGACAGACCTAATGGAAGAACTAAATACATAAAACAATTAGAATAAAAGATAGGAGTAAATCTTTGTACACTTGCATTAGGCAATGGTTTCTTAGGTATAATAATAAATCATAAGCAATGAAATAGATAAATGGGACATCCTCAAAACTGAAAACTTTTGTACTTCAAAGTACACCATTAAGAAAGTGAAAAGACACCTCACATAACGGAGGAAAATATTTTCAGATTTTTGTGTGATAAGAGATTTGTATCCAGGATATATGAAGAATTCATAACTCTATAATGAAAAATATAAAATACTATGTTTTAAATTAGGCAAGGTTTTGAATAGACATTTTTCCAAAATAAATATACAAATGGCTAATAACCACATAAGAATGCTAAACATCATTAGTCATTAGGGAAATGAATATCAAAACCACAATGAGAGTTCCTGTTTTTGGATTACAGCCTGAAGAAATTCATGGACCCTCTATCCAGCAAAACAAGCAAACTCTCCAAAATATTTTAAGAACTGTTTAAAGTTTGTGGGAATTGACCTAAGGGCAAACAGCAAAGGAGAAAACATGTATTCAAGAAAATCTACTAAAAGTCAGTAAGAACAGCCAGAATCCACAGAATTGAGCCACAGCCCACTTTCGCCCTTACCTCTCTCAGCTCAGCTTTATGAACCTCCACTGTGGGCAAATGTAGCCAAGAAGACAGGACTCCTCCCCTTAGCTACAAATTAGTGGTTTCCATATCTCGCCAGAAGGGGCAGGCTGCCAGAATTTCTCATTTCCTTCAATTTTAAGTGGAAGAGGCTAAATTCTTAGTGAGTGTGGTCAAGTGATTGGAGTCTCCCTTCCTCCACCCAACCTCTACCCATAGGATGGAGGCTCTACCAGAAGCACGAAAGGTTAAGATATTGGGGTTTTAACTGTCCTTGCTTAAGCTCATTGATAAATGCAAGCTGAGATAATCAGAGGGTACCACCATGCCCGGAGCTCAGAGAGTTTGCCCTGAGGGAAAGCAGTCTATAAGAAAAGAGTTCCTGATTTCTCCCCAAAGTAATTGACTTTATTTAAAATACAGTATTAAGGAAGTTTAATTCTAAAGCCACTCTTGAAAATAAATAACTCCTCTTAGTTGAAAGCAGCAAGCAAAACCATAGGCCAGTAAGTTCATCAGAAAGAACTAGAGAAAGAGACAGCTAAGAGTCCTCCTGGTGTCAGAACAAACATCAAAAATCAACTTCAAAAACTGCCTTCGCCTGAATTTAATTGGATTAGACTGCTGAGCAATTTATGGCCCAGGGCCTTGTCAAAAACAATAGAGCAATCAATTGGTAATTAGGGGGCCTAATAGGCAGGGTATAATACCAAATGGAGAAGACAGCTTAATAGAGAGATCAGGAAAACACAGTTCAAAAAGTCCCCCCTAAAATCATTGTAATCCTAGGGTGGTAGTAGACACACTCAGGATTGTAAGCTATGAAAAGTGGCACCAAAGTCTTCACAATGTGGAGAAAACCAATTTTACTAAAATACTTTAGGAATGTCAAGAAATGAAGAAGCAAACAACAGAATAAGCCCCAAAGATGGGGAGGAAAATTAGTATCCAAAGTTGCTACAACTTATTACCTAAAATGTCCAGTTTTTTAACAAAAAAGTACAAAACTAGCAAAAGAACAGGAATATGAGACCCATACAAAAGGAAAATAATCAGGTAATAGAAATTGCATGTAAAAAGGAACAGATGTCAGATATAACAGACAAAGATTTCAATGTAGCCATTATAAGTACATTTAAAGAACCAAAAGAAACAATGAGCATTTTGGCTATTATAATTTTTAACTCCAGAATTTCCATGTGGTTCTTTTTCATAATTTCTATCTCTTCACTTATAATCTGTATTTGATGAAATGTTGTCTTTATATCTTCCTTTACTTCATTAAGTAAAAATGTTATTGTGTAAATAAATAAGAAAAAAGTTATAAACCTGCATATATGGCATAAGCTTGTATGTGTGTGTATATACATTTAGAAAGTTCCAGAAGGTTGTATACCAAAATCCTGAGTGATTCTTTCTTAATGGGCATTACTAGTGATTTTTGCTTCTTCTTTTTGTATATATTCTCTGAATGTTTTATAATGAGATTTTACTATTTTCATAATCATAAATCAAAAATTTGTACCTAAATAATGTTGAACATACCAGATTAGAGGACATATAAATCTTTTTGAGTTCTTGAAAAACAGTTTAATCTCCCTGTTAACTCAATAAGTGTAAATTAAAGCAAGATACAATTCTTTGCCCATTAAACTAGAAAAGATTACCAACAGGGATCATTCACAATGCTGGCGAAGGTATGAAAAAAATAATACTTATACATAACCAAAGGAAGTGTAAATTGGAGCAATCATCCTGAAATGTGTTGTGCCATTATGAATTAGGTCCTTAAAAATATTCACACCTCTGATTCACTGATAGCAATAATAGCATACATTGTTACAGAGTACTTACTATGTGCTAGACAGTAAGTATTTTTTGTATATTATCTCTTTTAATCCTAAAATCAATACTGTGATATAGTTAAGATTATTCTCTCCAATTTACACATTGAGGAAATTGAGGTATTGATAGACTATCTAACTTCCCTGAGGTCACACACTTGGAATGTGGTAGAATTAACATTAGAACTCAAACATTCTGGCTACACAGTGCATGCCATTAACACTATGACATACTGTTACTCCATTTTTCACCTTCTGGACATCAGTTTTAAAGAAGTAATCAGAAACGTGCACAAAGATTTTAATGCATAAAGATATTCACAAGATGATATATTTTTTCTCAATAGTGAGAAGAAGGAAACCACTTAACTTCGTTATTAGGAGAGTAGTTAAAATTGTGATCTATCAATACAATGGAACTTTAAATGTTAATAACGTAAGGAAACGATTATAATACTGAGCAAAAAAGCAAGTTACAGAATTGTAGTATTAAGACTATATATATATTAAGAAAAATGAATCAAAATGAGGATGAAAGGTCAAAATTCTAACAGTGATTTCTTGTAGCTAGTGGGATTGTAGGTGACCTTTTTTCTGTAGCTTTACAATTTCCTGTGCTTTCTAAATCTTCCTTAATGAACACACATTACTTTGAAAAAAGAAGACAAGAGAATAAATAAATAAAATTAATCAAACATGTCCAGATGTAGGGAGGGGTGGACATGGTATGTGGTGTTGGGAGTACTGGTGGACATGGCCCTTGCTTTCATAGCCACCGGGAGACAATTTTGGAGGGCAGTGTGAGACTTCCCACGTGGAGCCTCAGCAGTGCAATCAATACTTTGTGGAGAAAGATTGTGTATATTCCAAATTTAAAATCAGTAGAGTCTTTCCCTTTTTGCACCCATTGAAAGAGAGATAGAGAGACAGAGACAGAGAGATATTCCAGAGAGCTTGGCAGTCTGTTCCCCAGAGCTGAGGATTCATTCATTTTCCCTTTGGGCTTTAGTCTCATGTAAAGGCCCCTCAAACTCAATCCTCCCTTCAAAGCAGCCCCTAGTTGTTGCTACCTCGGGAGGAAAAGAGAAAAAAATTGCTTGATAATTGAGAGAGCTACCATTGCAAGGAAGAGAAAAAGAAAAACTAGTGTTTTTACAGCTACTATGTACCATGTCCATACTTCTCAAACTCACATACTTACACACCTGAGTATAGATGGAGGGTGCCAAAAGATATATCAAAGAACTAAAAGTAGACCTACCATTTGATCCAGCAATCCCATTATTGGGTATTTACCCACAGGAAAAAAAAAGTCATTTTATCAAAAAGGCACTTGGACTCGAATGTTTATAGCAGCACAATTCACAATGGCAAAAATGTGGAAACAACCCAAGTGCCCATCAATTCACAAGTCGATTAATGAAGTGTGGCATATGTATATCATGGAATATTACTCATCCATAAAAAAGTGGTGAACAAATAACTTTGTAACAACCTGGATGGAACTGGAGATCATCCTCCTAAGTGAAGTTTTGCAAGAATGGAAAAACAAACACCACACGCACTCACTATTAAATTGGAACTAAATGACCAACACTCATGTGTACATGTGGTAGTAAAATTCAACGAAATCAAGCAGGTGAGATGGGCAAATTCACACCTAATGGGTACAATGTACACTATCTGGGTGATGGACACACTTATAACTTTGACTCAAACTGTACAAAAGTAATTCATGTAACCAAAACATTTGTACCCCCATAATATTCTGGAATAAAAAAGTAAATCAATAAAATAAAATAAAATGCTACAAAAAGGATAATCAAGAGAATTTTGATTGTGTGTGTATATAAAATCAAGATATAGATATAGATCGCAGATAAATTTCATCGTATATATCATAATATAGATATAAATACAGATCACAGAGACAATATGGAAAGTTTGCTTCTACTTCTTTTGACGTTTTAAAATTTATTCATTTTCAAATTTTAAGTTTGTTTTTCACACAACTGTCAGCATTTCATGTCAAAGTACCTTGGGTTTTTTTATTGTGTTAAAATACAAATAAGATAAAATTTACCAATTTAACCATGTATAAGTTTTCAGTACAGTGGCATTAAGTACATTCACATTGTTGTGCAACCATCGTCCATCTCTGGAAATTTTTAATCATCCTCCAAAGAAAACCTGTACCCATTAAACAATAACTCCCCATTCTCCCCTCCTCCCATCCCCTAGCAACAACCATTCTATTTTTCATTTCTATGAATCTTACTAGGTACTTCATATAACTGGGATCATACATTATTTGTCTTTTACTGACTGGTTTATTTCATTTAAAATAATGTCTTCAGAGTTCATTCATGTTGTCACATGTGTCAAAATCTCCTTCCCTTACAAGGCTGAATAATATTCCATTGTAAGTATACACCACATTTTGTTTATCTCATTAACTCACTGATGAACAGCTAGGTTATTTTCACCTTTTGGCTATCGTGAATAATTTTGCTATTCTTGTTGAGCAAGAAAATGTTTGAGTCGCCATTTCTAATTCTGTTGGCTGTATAACTACAAGTGGAAATCACATGGTAATTTTATGTTTAACTTTTTGTTTTCAACAGTGGCTGCCACATTTTACATTCCCATCAGCAATTCACTAGCAGTTCCAATTTCTCCACCTCCCCCAAACACGTAATTTTCCTTTTTAAAAAATTATAGCCATCATAATTAATATGAAGTGGCATCTTGTTGTGATTTTGATTTCCATCTCCCTAATGACTAATGATGACGACCATCTTTTCATGTGCTTTTTTGACATTTGTATATCTTCTTTGGAGTAATGTCTATTCAAAGTCCTTTGTCCATTTATAAATAGGTCGTTTATTTGTTGTAGAGTTGTAGTTCTTCCTACGTTCTGGATAATAATTCCTAATCAGGTATCTAATTTGCAAATGTTTTTTCCTATTCTGAGTCATCTTTTTTACTCTCTTGCTAGCAACCTTTGATACATAGAAATTTTTTAATTTGATGATGTCTAATTTATCTATTTTCTTCTTTATTTATCTGTGCTTTTGGTGTCACAGCCAAGAACTCCTTGCCAAATTCAATCACATGAAGATTTTATCCCATGTTTTCTTCTAAGAGTTTTAGAGTTTTAGGCATAACATTTAGGTATTTAACCCATTTCGAGTCAATTTTTATGTATGGTGTAAGTTAAGCATACAGCTTCATTCTTTTGCATGTGGTTATCCAGTTTTCCCAACACTATTTGTTGAAAAGACTGTCCTTTTCCCATTTAATGGTCTTGGCACCCTTGTCAAAAACCAATCAATCATATATGTGGGGATTTTCTGGCTCTCTATTTTATTTCATTTGTCCACATATCTGACCCTATGCCAGTACCACTCTTATTTTCTTTTTCAGCTTTATTGAGGTATAATTGACAAATAAGAATTGTATAGGTATTTGGTATACCAGGTGATTTTTTAATATATAAATACATTATTAAATTATTAATACAATCAAGCTAATTAACATGTCTATCACCTCAGTCATATTTTTGTGTTCAGAACATTTAAGATCTACCCTTCAGCAATTTGGGGGGTGGTTTTTTAATTTAAATTTTTTTTAATTTTTAGTTATTATGGATACATAATAGTTGTACATATTTATGAGCTACTTGTGATGATTTGATGTAGGCATGCAACGTGTAATGATCGAATCATGGTGACTAGACTTAATAATATCTTTTGTCAAAGTTCAAGTACATAATAGAGTTTTATTAACTATAGTCACCATGCTGTACATTAGATTTCCAGAACTTATTCATCTTTGTACCTTTTGATCAGCAATTCCTCATTTTTTCCACCCCACAACCCCTGGCAACCACTCTTCTACTCTCTGCTTCTATGAGGTTGACTTTTTTAGATTCCACATATAAGTGAGGTCATACAGTATTCATCTTTCTATGCCTGGCTCTTTTCACTTAGTATAATGTTCTCCAGGTTCATCTATATTGTGCAAGTGACAGGAATTACTTCTTTTTTAAGGCTGAATAATATTCCATTACATATCTATACCACATTTTCTTTATCCATTCATCCATCAATAGACACTTAGATTACTCCATCCCTGGAGTATCTGGTTATTGTGGTAAATGCTGCAATGAATGCAGGGGTGCAGATATGTCTTTGAGATACTGATATGTTATATATATATATATATATATATATATATATATATATATATATATATATATATATATATATATCTCCAGAAGTGGGATTTTTAGATTATAAAGTAGTTCTGTTTTTAATTTTTTGAGGAACCTCCATGCTGTTTTCCATAACGGCTTTACCAATTTACATGCCCTTAAAGAGTGTATAAGAGTTAATTTTTCTCCACATCCTCATCAACACTTTTGTCTTTTTTTTATAATAACCATTCTAATAGGTGTGAGGTAGTAGCTCATGGTTTTGACTTGTATTTCCTTAATCAGTGATATTATTTTTTATAAACATATTGGTCATTTATATATCTTCTTTTGAGAAATGTCTGTTCAGGTCCTTTGCCCATTTTATTAATTGGAGTACTGTTAGGCAGGGACCAAATCTGCAGGTGGCAGATACAGGCCAGGAGGGTGTTTCCTAGGGGGTGGAGAAGCTGAGGAAGGGAGTACAGGAAAACACATCTAACAACAGTAAAGAGCAGGAAATTGAGGTTTTGATGCATACACACATGTGGAGCTGCAATTTTGTTATAAGAATACCTGTCAATCATGTATATCAATCATCTGGTAACATCCCACATCTGCCTGCCATAAGCCATCTCCAGGACCAGGCCAATGAAAGGGAACCACCTTAATGTCCTTAATGTCTTTCTCCATTCGTGGAGACTGATCTGTTCCTCTCTGGAATGTACTCTCACTTTGTGTAGCTGCCTTATTGTCTGAAATAAAAGCTGTTTGTGTGGAATTGCTTCCTGTCTGTGGTCACCCCATCACACCAGCCCTGCTTGTGAATTTTCCAAGCAAGGAGCCAAAGAACCAGGACAACAGTCTGCCAAGAGGGTGGACCTGACTGTAGCACACTGTTTTGATTACTGCAGCTTTATTATATATTTTGAAATCAGGAAATGTGAGACATCCAACTTTGTTCTATATCAAGATTATTTTGCCTATTTAGGGTTCCTTAAGTTTACGTGTGGATTTTAAGATAGGTTTTTCTATTTCTGAAAAAAATACGATTCGGACATTGATAGGGATTGCAGTGAATCTGTAGATTATATTAGGTAGTATTGGCATGTTAACACTATTAAATATTTTAATTCATGAACATATCTTTCCATGCAGTTATGTGCTCTTTATGCTTTTTTTCAAAATAGTTTTATAGTTTTCAGTGCATGAGTCTCTCACTTCCTTGGTTAATTTTTTTCCTGACTGTTTTATTCTCTCAGATACTATTGTAAATGGAATTGTTTTCTTAATTTCCTTTTTGAATTGTTCATTGCTTTTATACAGAAACATCACTTTTTGTGTGTTGATTTTGTATCCTACAACTTTGCTAAATTCGATTATTAGCTATAATAGTTTTTCTGTAGAATCTTTAGGGCCTTCTTTTTATAAGATCATATGATCTGAGAACAAATATAATTTTATGTCTTCCTTTCAATTTTAATATTTTTATTTCTTTTTCTTGCCTAATTATTCTCCCTGGAATTTCCAGGAACACATTGAAAAGACGTGGTGAAAGCAGACATCTTTGCCTTGTTTCTGATCTTAGAAAAACATATTTCAGTCTTTCACTTTGAGTTTGATGCTCACTGTGGACTTTTCATAAAAGGCTTTATTATGTTGGAGAGGTTTTCTTCTATTCCTGGTTTATTTAGGGTCATTAGCATGAAAATGTGTTTAATTTTGTGAAGTGCACTTTATGCATCAATGAGATGATCATGTGGTTTTTTTTCCCACTTCATTCTATTAATGTAATATATTACATTAATTAAGTTTTGTGTATTGAAATACCTTGTATGATGGAAATAAATCCCAATTGACCATGGTGTATAATCTATTTAATATGCGGGTGAATTCCTTTTGTTAGTATTTTGCTGAAGATTTTTGCATCAATATTTACAAGGAATATTTGTCTATAGTTGTTTTTTTTTTTATGTAGTATCTTTGTCTCCCTTTGTAACCAGAGGAATGCTGTCCTCATGGAATGAGTTCCAGGACTTTGATTTGTTGGGAGATATTTGATAAATTATTCAATTTTCTTACTAGTTACTAGTAAATTCAAATTTTCTATTTCCTCATGATTCAATGTTGCTATACCATGTGTTTTTAGGAATTTGTCCATTTTGTCTATGTTATCAAATTTGTTGCTACACAAATGTCCATTCCATTTTCTTATACGCTTTTTATGTCTGTACTATCGGTCATAATGTCACCAGTTTCCTTTGTAATTTGAGTCTTCTTTTTCTTTATTTAATCTAGCTACAAGTTTGTCCTTTTTGTTATCATTTCAAAGATGCAACTTTCAGTTTTTACTTTTTTTACTTCAGCATTTTATGGGGGTAAAAATGTTTGGGTTACATATATTGCCTTTGCCCCACCTGAGTCAGAGCTTCAAGCGTGTCCATCCCCCAAGCGGTGCACACCATACCCATTAGGTGTGTACATATCCATCCCTTTCTCCCCCCTACCACCTGCCCAACACCTGATGAATGTTATTACTATATGTGGACTTCAGTGTTGATAAGTTAATACTAATTTGATGGTGAGTACACGTGGTGCTTGTTTTTCCATTCTTGGGATACCTAACTTAGTAGAATGGGTTCCAGCTCTATCCAGGATAATACAAGAGATGCTAGATCACCATTGATTTTTGTGGCTGAGTAGAACTCCATGGTATACATATACCACATTTTATTAATCCGCTCATGTATTGATGGGCACTTGGGTTGTTTCCACATCTTTGCAACCGTGAATTGTGCTGCTATACACATTGTAGTGAAGATGTCTTCTTTATAGAATGTCTTTTGTTCTTTTGGGTGGATGCCCAGTAATGGGATTGCTGGATCAAATGGTAGTTCTACTTATAGCTCTTTGAAGTATCTCCATATTGCCTTCCACAGAGGTTGTACTAGTTTGCAGTCCCACCATCACTGTATGAATGTTGCTCTCTCTCCACATCCACACCAACATTTTTGTTTTGGGACTTTTTGATAAAGGCCATTATCACTGGAGATAAGCGATATCTCATTGTGGGTTTGATTTGCATTTCCCTGATGATTACAGATATTGAGCATTTTTTTCATGTTTTTTGGCCCTTAGGCTGTCTTCTTATGAAAAGTTTCTGTTGATGTCCTTTGCTCACTTTTTGACAGGATTGTTTGATTTTGTCTTGCTGATTTTCCTGAGTTCTACATAGATTCTAGTTGTCAGCCCTTTATCACGTGTGTAACGTGAATAATTTATCCCATTGTGTAGGTCATCTGTTTGCTCTTGTGATAGTTTCCTTGGCTATGCAGAAGCTTTTTAATTTGATCAGGTTCCATTTACTTATTTTTGTTGTTGCTGTGATTACCTTTGGGGTGTTCTTCATGAATTCTTTGCCTAGGCCAATGTCTACAGGAGATTTTTCAACATTTTCTTCTAGAATTCTTACAGTTCTGTGCCTTAAGTTTAAGTCTGTTATCCACCATGAGTTGATTTTTGTGAGAGGTGAAAGGTGCAGATCCTGTTTCAGTCTTCTGCCTGTGGCTATCCACTTTTCCCAGCACCATTTATTGAATAAGGGTTCTTTTCCCCCAGTGTATGTTTTTGTCTGCTTTGTCAAAGATTAGATGGCTATATGAGTATGGTTTATATCTGGGTTCTCAGTTCTGTTGCATTGGTGTATGTATCTGTTCTTGCGCCAGGACCATTCTGTTTTAGTTATTATAGCTATTATAGCCTTATAGTATAGCTTGAAGTCTGGTAAATTGATGCCTTCCAATTTGTTCTTTTTGCCTAGGATTGCTTTAGCTATATTGGGGTCTTCTCTAGTTCCATATGAAGAGTAAAATTATTTTTTCTGTGTCTGCGAAAAATGATGTTGGTATTTTAATAGGGATTGCATTGAATCTGTAGATCGCTTTGGGTAGTATAGACATTTTAACAATGTTGATTCTGCCAACCCATGAGCATGGTATGGTTTTCCATCTGTTTTTGTCCTCTGCTATTTCCTTCCTCAGTTTTTTGTAGTTTTCCCTGTAGAGGTCCTTCACCTCCTTAGTTAAATACATTCTTAGGTATTTTATTTTCTTTGTTGCTATTGTGAAGGGTATTGAGTCTTTGATTTGGTGCTCACTTTGACTTTTGTTGGCATATAGGAATGCTACTGATTTCTGTACATTGGTTTTCTAACCTGAGACATTGCTGAACTTATTTAGCAATTGCAGTAGTCTCATGGCAGAATCTTTGGGGTTTCTAGACATAAGATCATATCTTCAGCAAAGAGCAATATTTTTACCTCTTCTGTCCCCATTTAGATGCCCTTGATTTCCTTCTCTTGTCTGACTGCTCTGGCTAGGACTTCCAGCACTATGTTGAATCGAAGTGGTGATAGAGGGCAACCTTGTCTGATTGCAGTTCTAAGTGGGATTGCATTCAAATTTTCCCTGTTCAGTATGATGTTGGCTGTGGGGCGTCATATATGGCTTTTATCATTTTGAGGTAAGTCCTGTCTCTGCCTATGTTGTTAAGCATTCTTATCATAAAAGGGTGCTGAATCTTGTCTAATGCTTTTTCTGCATCTATTGAGAGGATCATATGGTCTTTGTTTGTGCTTCTATTTATGTAGAAAATTACATTTATAGATTTGCATATGTTGAGCCATCCCTGCATCTCTGGGATGAAGCTCACTTGGTCGTGATGGATTTTTTTTTAATTTATTTTATTTCAGCATATTACAGGGGTACAAATGTTTAGGTTACATATATTGCCCTTGCCCCACCCAAGTCAGAGCTTCAAATGTGTCTATCCCTGAGACGGTGCACACCGCACCCATTAGGTGTATATATACCCATCCCTTCCTCCCCCATCCCATCTGCCCAACACCCGATGAATGTTATTATTATACATGCACTTAAGTATTGATCAATTAATGCCAATTTGATGGTGAGTACAGGTGGTGCTTGTTTTGATAAGCACCTGAATTCAGTTTGCTAGGATTTTGTAAGGATTTTTCACCTATATTCATAGGGGATATTGGTCTGTAATTTTCTTTTTTTGTTGATTACGTTCTGGTTTTGGTATCAGGGTGATGTTGGCTTCATAAAACATGTTGGGGAGGATTCCTTCCTTCTCAATGTTGTGGAATATATTTTCTCTACTATTTTAATAATCTCTACATTATTTATCTCTTTTCCGATTTTTATTATTTCCTTCCTTCTGCTAGCTTTGCATTTAGTTTACTCTTCTTTTCCTGAGGTTAGGTTATTGAATTGAAATTTTTCTGCTATTTTAATGTAGGAATTCGTAGCTTTAAATTTTCCTCTTATTGCTGTATTAAATGTTTCCCATAAGTTTGCTATGTTGTTACAGTTTCATTTTGATTCACCCCAAGGTATTTTCTAATTTCCTTTATGAGTTCTTCTTTGACCCCTTGGTTGTTTAAAAGTGTGTTGTTTAATGTCCACATATTTATTAATTTTCCAGTTGTCCTTCTGTTATTAATTTACAGCTTCATGTTATTGTGATCAGAAAAGATACTTTGTATGATTTCAGTCTTTCTAAATTTATTAAGACTTGTTTTGTGGCTTACCATATTGTATATCCTGGTGAACATTCCATGTGCACTTGATAAAAATATGTGGTCTATTATTGTTGGATAGAGTGTTCTGTATTTATCTGTGAGGTCTAATTGGTTTATCATGTAGTTCAAGTCTTTTATTTCCTTATGGATCTTCTGTCTGGTTTTTCCATCTACTATTGAAAGTGGTTTTAAAGTCTCCAACTGTTATTGTAGAACTGTCTATTTCTCTGTTCATTCTGTCAATGGTTGCTTCATATATTTGGGGGAATCTGATGTTTGGTGCATATATGTTTATAATTATTATAACTTCTTTGAGAATTGACCTTTATATTAGTAAGTAAAGCCCTTCTTTGTCTCTTGTAGCAGTCTTTTACTTAAAGGCTATTCATGATTATATTAATATAGCCACTGCAGCTCTCCTTTGATTACTATTTGCATGGGACATTTTTTCTATCCTTTCACTTGCAACCTATTTGTGTCTTCAGACCTAAATTGAGTCTCTTATATGCAGTATATAGTAGGATCACGCTTTTGTATTTATTCTTCTAATTTATGCCCTTCGATTGGAAGTTTAATCCATTTAAACTTCCAATTTAAAGTAATTACAGATAAGTTGGGATTTACTACTGCCATTTTTGACTCATTTATGTCTTGTAGCTTTTTTGTCCCACATTTCTTCTGTTACTGCATTCTTTTGTGTTCAGATTATTGTTGTAGTGACACATTTTGATTTTTTTATTATTCATTTTGCATGTTTACTACAGTTATTTTCTTTGTGGTCACCATGGGTATTATATATAACATTCTAATGTTATAACAATCTAATTTGAATCAATATATACTTAACTTCAATTGCATAAAAAACTCTACTTCTATACATTTCTGTTCCCCCTTTTTGTTACCGATGTCACAAATTATGTCTTTATACATTGTGTGATGAATAACATAGTTTTATAAATATTTTATGCATTTCTCTTTTAAATTCTATAGAAAATAAAAAGTGAAGATATGAGTCAAAATTTCAATAATACTGGATTTATATTTGCCCATATATTACCTTTATTAACAAACTTTATATCTTCATATGATTTTGAGTTACTCTCTACCATCCTTTCATTTAAACCTGGCAGACTTCTTTTAGTGTCTCTTGTAAGGCAGGTCTAATGGTATTGAATTTGCTCAGCTCTTGTTCATTTGGTAATGTCATTATTTCTGCATCGTGTTTGAAAGACAGTTTTTTTCAGAGATATAACTATCAGTTGACAGTACTTTTTTATTTCTGTATTTTAAATATATCAACCCACTGCCTCTGGCATCCATAGTTTCTGATGAGAAATTGGCTGATAATTTCATTGAGGATTGCTAGTACATACGTCACTTTCCTGCTGCTGCTTTCAAGATTCTTTCTGTCTTTGGATTTTGATAGTTTTATTATAATGTGTCTCAGTGTGATTTTCTTTGAAACTGTCCTACTTGGAGTTTGTTGAGCTTCCTGGATTTGTAGATTCATGTGTTTCATCAAATTTGGGAAATTTTTGGTAACCATTTCTTTAAATATTTTTCCCCATTTCTCTTTCTCTGAATCTGAGACTCCCATAATGTGTATATTGGTCTGCTTCATGGTTTTCCACAAGTCTCTTAGACTCTGTTTACTTTTCTTCATTTTTTTTCTGTTCCCCAGACTCAATAATTTCAATTGACTTATACATAAGTTCATTGAATCTTTCTTCTGTATGCTCAAATCTACTGTTGGACATCTCTATCCACTTTTATTTGTTATTATGCTTTTCATCTCCAAGATTTCTGTTGGTTTCATTTTTATTTATAATTTTTCTTTTTCATATAGCATTTTCTTGTTTTCCTTAGAGATTCATCCATATTTTTCCTAATCACTTTGAGCATATTTAAGACAATTTTTTGAAGTCTTTGCCTACTAAGTTCACTGTCTGGGCTTTGCCGGAAACATTTTCTGTCAATTTAATTTGTTTGTTTGATCTGTGTTTTACTGTTTCTTTGTATGACTTGTAATTTGTTGTTGTTGTTATCATTGAAATGGACATTCAACCATTATAAAGCGATGATTCTGGAAATCAATTTTTCATGCTTCCCCAGTATTTCCTGACTTTTTAAATATTGTTGCAAACTCTAATAGGCCACCTGTTTTGAGATTTTTTCAAACTATATTTTCAAAGATTATTGCCATTACTTGTGATCATTTAAGTCTCTGTTTCTTTAATGTACTTTCAGGTAAATTTTTGACACAGATTTCTTTGAAATCTAGGAGCTGGAACAAACAAAAAAGCAAAATGGAGAGAATAACAAATCCCAAGTTTTTACAGGTTTGATTTTTTCCGAGTCACTCGTTCACCACTTAGTTAGGCTTACTCTGAATAGGGATCAGCCTAAAGTAAAAGCTTAAGGTCTTCTCAGGACTTTTATGGGTATGCTCATGGCTTTCTAAATTCTCCCATATATATGGCTGCCTTTAAATGTCCTGATTTCACAAAAAGTGATTCTTCTTCAGGACTTGGGTGGTTTATTGTATGTCTCTAACCATAATCTTTTGGCCCAGGTGTCTGTGGATTTGCAGTCTACATTGCAGCTTTTGCAACCATGCCTGCCACTTTCCCACTTGTGTTCTGAGTTATTAAGAACAGAGGTAAGCACTTTGCATCAGTCCTTTTGGTATTCCCCATACATGTTTAGAAAAATGAACATAATAATTTGCAAATAAAGTTTGCTCTGCTCCCTGTAGTTCCAGGGGCAGAATACTGAGAACTGGTCTGCCACCGGCTCAACACCAAGACCACTGCACCAGAGAAAGGATAGAGCAAAGTTGAATAAAAACACCACGAAACTTTCCTCCTGCTTTTAATATTGCTTTTTCTTGATTTGGGCACTTGCTTGATTGGTGTAAACCTTTTACTGTTTCCCAGAGCTCCTATAAGGCTAATTTATGACAGCTACGGTTGTTGTTTTGTTTGTTTTTAATTTTTGTGTGGAAGAAGAAGAGCTTGGAACTTCCTAACCACCATTTTGCTGTTGTCACTCTCTAAGCTCTCTTCTTAATGCTTTTCAAATATTAAGCCACTTAACTCTCACAACAACTCTAAGGTAGACATTATTATCACCCCATTTAAAAATGATAGGTTGTAACAAACAGATGAGATCATATATGTAAAGTTCCTAGCATCATATAGACAGAGTAATATGTCTCTTTTTTGCCTATCTTCCCACCCCTCCCACTAAGATCTATCAAGACTGTGCCTATGGTGAAATATAGAGAGCACTGGACTAGAATTCAGGACATCTAAAGTCTATTCATAGATCTACAACTAACCCATTCTGTAAATGTAGATAAGTAATTTCCCTGTCTAGTCCTCAGTCTCCCCATACATAAAGTGAAAGGTGGAAACTAGACAGTATCAGAGAACTCTATCAGTTCTGATATTTTAGGATTCCAAGTGGGAAGAAAGTAGTTTACTTCTTTCCCACCCCAGGCTTGGAATACATTTCTTTTGACAGGGCAAAAAACAAGTAGTTATTTGCATGCCTGAATTATATTTGTTTGAAACAAAACAGAAGGTAGGAGATTCAGGATTCTTTCTCTGCCCCTGGGAGAAGATGAGTGGTTTAGCCTAGAGCAAGTGCTCTGTGAACAAACTCCTCACACTTTGTGAATAGGCTCCACCCAGAAAATTGGACCCACAGCCTGATCATTGATGGCATCTTCCTGCTTATCCCCACCCTCAAAAGGAACTTCAAAATCCAATTCCTAAGGCTCTGCTACCCTCCAATTTTATCCATTCCCCTTGATGAAATCCAAGGGACAACCTTGGCATAGCTGAGAATGGTTAGTGGGACTGAGGTCTGAGTGACAAAGCATACAACCATAATCTTTCCATAAAAGGAGGAAAATAGAAGTGCCTTTAATACATGGATGGGATTTCAGACATTTTTTCAATTCATGTACATCACACTAGAGGACAAGTGAAATAGTCTAAAATGAAACATTTTGCCATATTAAGGAGGATGAAAGTCCCTCTTATAGATGGAAACCCACAGTCATTGGCCAGATGTGTGTCTTGAGTATCCTTCTCTCCAAATACTGCCCCACCACCTTCCCTCTGCCCTTCTCTGTAGGATAATATGTATATTTCTTTATAATTTCTCATCTCTTGATTTTGTGTGAAACAAAGAGTCAGACTTCTACTGGAAAGAAAGTAGGATTTGAAACCAAACATCTGGCTTTAAGTTGTGACTTAGTCACTAACTATGTGACTCTTGGCACATTGCTTGATCTTTCTGAGCTTCACTGTCCTCATGTGTACAGCAAGTGAGGATAATAAACAATAGGGAATGCATGAGAAAATTTTACTACAATCTCTTGTTGAATTTTTCTTTAGTCATTAATACGATGAATATGAAAACTATGTATCAACATAGAAAAATATAATGTTGACTTTTTACAGTGGAGCTTAAAATGATATTTATGATTAAAACTATGTGAATATACTCAAGAGACAAAAAGGCTGGGAGAAAATGCATTTCTATGCTAAAAGTAGCCATGATGAGGTGATGGAATTGGTGTAATTTCTCTTCTATTTCCTCATCTTTCTGGGATGTTCTTATCAAAGGACATATAATATTACTAATAGCTATGTCTGAAGAATACCAATATCCCCAAAGGAATCCAGCAGCAGGAAAAAATTTCCCTAACTTGGAAATAGGATGGCATGTGTACTTGAGGTATATGTTGTGCAAATTTGTGGTCTCCAACCCCCAAGCTGTGGACCGGTACTGGTCCATGGCCTGTTAGGAACCAGGCCGCACAGCAGGAGGTGAGCTGTGGGCAACCGAACCGAGTTTCATCTTTATTTACAGCCACACCCCATCGCTTGAATCACCACCTGAGTTTGTGCCTCCTGTCAGAACATCAACAGTATTAGATTCTTATAGGAGTGCAAACACTACTGTAAACTCCATACACAAGGAATCTAGGTTGTGTGCTCCTTATGGGAATCTAATGCCTGATGATCCGAGGTGGAGCTGAGGCAGTGATGCTAGAGCTGGGGAGTGGCTTCAAATACAGATTATCATTAGCAGAGAGGTTTGACTACACAGAGACCATAATATTAATAAATCAATTGCTTGCAGACTTGTATCAAAACCCTATAAGTGAGTGACAAGTGACAATTAAGCTGCAGCTGGCGGAAGTCTTTATAGTGGCAAGTGAGCATCTTACTTCAATTGTAAAGCTGCACGTGGTGGCAGGCTTTATAGTGGCAAGGGAATTAATGTACTTCAGTTGTATAGCTGCATCTAGTGGCAGGCTTTAAGTCAGAATCTGACACTTATTTTAGTCTGTGCATGGCCTGCCCATTATTTTATTTACCACTTCCATCTGCCCCTGTTTTCCACACTGCACATTTGTCTCAGTCACAATTTTGGAAAGTTCAGGAGTTCACCCTAGCAAAAATGAGTAAAAAACAAACATCACTGGAGAGCTTCTTTGGAAAGGAGGAAAGGCCCAATGATGAGACAGCAGAAGACTCTAAAACTGCCAACAAAATGAAACCTGCATTTAAAAGAAAATAGCTTAGGGTCCATTCAGTAGGCCAAACTTTCAGTCTGATTTCTAACAGGCTTTGTGTATTTTCTTGTACCTCATCTTGACATTAGAGGCATCACATAATGCCATGGAAAAGGGAACTGGCCCAGGGGTTAGAAGGCCTATATGAGTCCATTCCCATCTATGCGAAATCAGAGGTTGTATGTATATTGAGGGTGAGCAGGCTGATATTCAAAGAGGTAATCTTCAGTGTTCTCCTAGCAATAATATTCTATGAGTCAAATAACTGGTTGTCCTAAATCATTAAGATTTGGAAGTTGGAACCAAAGCATCCTAAAGAACTTGAGTTTCACTTCTCATTCATTCCACATGACCAGAATCCTAGGCACTCTTTCCTTAAGTGAGGGATATGACTTGTATGAAACACATGGGAGACACAGAAGGGATTGTGCTCTGAGTAACTTAGAATGAGAAGATGGTGAATATATTTGAAGGGGTGACTTACTTAAAATTTTAAAATGAAATAGAGAGAGAGAGAGAGAGAGAGAGAGAGAGAGAGAGAGAGAGAGAGAGAAATTTAAGCTTTTGTAACTATTCCAGGAAAATGTACCACACATACAGTTGCTCAGGGCTTCATGTTTATCTGTCTGAGCCATGGTGTTTGTTCCAGCAAGGAAGGATGCGGATACATTTAAAAGCCTTGATGATGAATTGCCACTCTCTCTGGCACAGTGTACTGCCAAGACCAATTTTATTCCATGAGAAATTGTGTAAAGTTCAACAAGACCTTATTCCATGGAGTTCTGAGTGTCTGAGAGTACTAACAATACTCAGCATTTTTCTCTAGGCACCGGGTGGTTACAAATTCAGTTACAAATAACTAGATTTATATTTCTTCCATTTGGCCACTCCCCTTCTTTTCCTTTCTCCTTTCATTTTCACTTCTCCTCAACTTCTTATCTCCTTTTCTCTACTTTTCTTCTTCTTCTTTTAGTCTTAGTCTTCATCTTTTAGTCTTCTTCTTTTAGTCTTCATCTCTGTTGTCTTCTCCTCCTCTTCTGTCTCCTCCCTTTCTTTTCTATCCTTCTCACCTTCTTCCCTTTCCCTCATCTCCTCTCTGCTCTTTCTTCTCGTCTCACTTCATTTTATTTCCAGCTTTTCTTTTCTTCCTTACCTAATTCCCAGTAATGCCAAGGAAGACGATCTTTCTTACAGCCACTTTCCTTTTTCCAAGAGAGCTGAAACTCCAACTAGACATATAGAAATAGATTTCACATGGCACAAAAAGACTTACTTGAGAATCCTTACCAGATATGCCCCTCCAAACTGCAGTCAGTCCACTCTCACTAGCCATCTCCTTGCCTACATGTCCTCCCTACCTCTCTCACTATTTGGCTGCTGTTATCACCAAAAACTGCAATCAGGAACTAGCTGTGTATGGGATCTGTACCAGATTAATACTCAAGTTCCTTCCCCATAGAGACTTATAGGCCATTGCAGATAACACTTGATATAAGCAGATGAAAGAATATAAAATGTTCAAACATCAGAGCAAGAGACTACCAAGTCTACACCTCTGATGTTATGTTGCTGAAAACTAGGACCCCAAGAGGGAAAATATATCCTGCAGCCAGTCAGGGGTCAGATCATGTAGGCCTTATTGACTTGAGATGATGTTTTAACTGTAAACAGCCCTTTGTTGGCCACACTTCCCTTAGCAAAGGGCTGGGTCTCATTTGTTTCTGTAATACTAACATCTAGTATAGGATCCTCTCAGATAAATAAGTATTGATTGACTGACCTCCAAGTTAGGACAGGATCTTACATTACACCTCTATAAACTTCTCTCTGTTTAACTGTACAATGTGGTTAACAACAGTAACTTCCTCATAATTAAATAAGAATAAAATTAAATAAAGAAGAATTAAATAAGAATTAAATAAGATAACCTATGTAAAGCACTCAGAATAGTGCCTGGAAGACACACACAAAAATTGCTGTGTAATCGTTACCTATTCCTTACAAATATATTCTCAGCAATTTCAGCTCAAGTGCAATTTTTCTGAATAACTCAAAGATCATAGAGTATATGGATGAATGAGTGCTAAACCTGTCTTAACCCTGACCCTACTATAAAGTAACATTTCTCAACCTTGACAATATTGCATTTTGTTCTGGAAAATTCTTTGTTTGGAAGACGAGACTGTCCTGTGCTTGGTACGATGTTTAGCAGCATTTCTTCTCTCTACCCACTATATGTTAATAGCACTCCCTCCCCCAGCATGACAACTAAAAATGTCTCCAGGATTGCCAAACGTTCCCAATGAGAGGGATGAAATTGCCCCCACTTAGAACCACTGACCTCAAAAGACATCAAAATACAATGCAATGTGCTAGCCATGTGAAATTACAGGAGGCCCAGGAGAGCTTATGTCTTCATTTAGGTGTCAGTTGTTCGAGCCCGGGTGAGGAAGAAGGGGAAAGTGGGATCAGGAAGTTTACAGCTTTAAGCTTAATTGGAATTTAGACAGGTCAGGAATATCTGATAAACTGGTAGGTGTGCCTGCCAGAGGCCTATGTGACAGAGGATCAAAGAGCCTCCTCAAACCAGATTCATTCTGAAGAAAGAAGGTGGCAGGTTTGAGGACCTTTTGAAAAAGCTCTTTTTCTGAAAACTGAATGATTAAGAGCTCAACTAGTGCTGATTAAGGATATCTCTCACAAGGCAGAATGCAAATAGAAGAAGGGCATTTCCCCCTTCTTTGACATAGACCACCTGGTACTTTAGCATAACGAGGGCTCTAGTGATGTTACACAAGGGAAATTGCAGGGCTAGGCAGAAAGGAGTGGTGAAGAGGAAAAGTATGTACAAACACAAGTAGGATATGTGAAATTTCTAGAAATATTTAAAGGATAGGCTTCCAAAAGAGTCTTTAATTAGTTAGGTGTGATCAAGAACTAGTGAAATTTATAATATTACCATACTGTTTATGTGCTCATATTTGATATCACAAGTTGGTGAAACCTAAAGAAATCCAGGACCCTGGCAGATATTAGTTAGTAAATATTTGTAGAATGAAGTGATGATCAAATGAATAGGTCTCTAGATGATGATCTTAAGAACACATCAATGTGAGTACTTGAGAGACAGGAGACCTTGCTTCTAACCCCCCATCAGACATTGTGCAATTAATTTCCCATCAGTTGGCTTCAGCAGCCTCATATGTGAAATAGAGACATTGGACTAGATGATCTTTAAGTTCCTTTCCAGCCCTGACATTCTATGCATCTATGATTTTACGCACAATTGTGGATCAATGAAAACATTCATTTCTTTTCTAGAACCTTCTCAGTAAACCAGAGATGATGAAGCACAGACTGCTCCTGGGAACTCCTCTAAGTCTTTGGTCTAGAGCCTGGAGAAAGGTGGGTTTCTATAACATTCTTGCTTTGCTCTAATCTACCTTTAAAGACAAAATAACTCCAGGCCTCCCAATCACATCTTAGGTCTAATTGAGCACTCTGTCCTGCTGCCCTTAAAGGCAATCTAGTCTTCTTTAAACCACAATTGCAAACCCTTTATGTAATTAAAAAGAGTTTTCAGAGTCTTTTCTAAGATCCCTCTTTTTTCAGGCCAAATACTTTAAAAATTTAGTCCTCTTGAGCCTATTGTCCAATATTGCTCTATAGTGTTCTTTTTTTGTTGGTCCTTTCCTGGCTTCAGTAAAACTCTGAAATGTAGCCATCTGGTCCGGGACTTTTCCTTTTTGGAAGGTTTTTAATTGCTGCTCCAATTTTGGTGCTTGAAATTGGTCTATTCAGGAATTCTATTTCCTCCTGGGTGAACTTAGGGAGGTTGTATGTTTCCAGGCATTTGTCTACTTCTAAATTCTTTGTTGTCATTTCAAAAATGCTCACAGCATCTTCACCAAAAGTAGACTCCATCTAAAGAGAACACAATCTTTGCTCATTCATAAGAAGCAAATCCTCATCCACTGGAGTTTTATTATGACATTGTAGTTATTCAGTCATATCTTCAGACTCCACTTCTTTTTTGACCTCCTCTCATGAATCACAAATGTTCTTGATAGCATCTAGAATGATGAAATCTTTCCAAAAGGATTTTATTTTTCCCAGCTCCATCAGAGGAATTACTATCTATGACATTTATAGCTAGCCTTATGAAATATATTTCTTAAATAATAAGACTTGAAAATCAAAATCACTCCTTGATCCATGAGCTGCAGAATAGATGTTGTGTTAGCAGGCATGAAAGCAACATGAATCTTCCTATATATCTCCATCAGAGCTCTTGGGTGACCAGGGGTATTGTCAATGAGCAGTAATATTTTGAAAATGTTTTTGTTTTTTTTCTGAGCAGTAGGTCTCAACAGTGGGCTTAAACTATTCAGTAAACCATGCTGTAAACAGATGTTCTATCATCCAGGCTTTGTTATTACATTTCTAGAACATAGGCAGGGTAGAAGTTTTAACCTAATTCTTAAAGGCCCTAGGATTTTCAAGACAGTAAATGAGCATTGGCTTCAACTTAAAGTCATCAGCTGCATTATCCCCTAACAAGAGATTCAGCCTGTGCACTGAACCTTTGAAGCCAGGCATTGACTTCTCTCTAGCTGTGAAAGTCCTAGATGGTATCTCTTTTCAATTTAAGTCTGTTTATCTACATTGAAAACATGTTTAGTGTGGCCACTTCATCAATTATCTTAGCTAGATCTTCTGGAAAACTTGCTGCAGCTTCTCCATCAGCATTTGCTGCTTCACCTTGCACTTTTACGTTATGGAGACGACTTCTTTCCTTAAACCTAATGAACCAACCTCTACCAGCTTCAAACTTTTCTTCTGCAGCTTCCTCACCTCTCTCAGCCTTCATAGAATTGAGGAGAGTTAGGGCCTTGCTCTGTATTATGCTTTGGCTTAAGGGAATGTTGTGGCTGGTTTGATCTTCTATCCACACCACTCAAACTTTCTCCCTATCAGCAATAAGGCTGTTTCACTTTCTTATCATTCATGTGTTCACTGGAGTAGCACTTTCAATTTCCTTCAAGAAACTTTCCTTTGCATTCAAAACTTGACTAACTGGTGCAAGAGGCCTAGCTTTCAACCTACCTTGGCTTTCAACATGGCTTCTAAATAAGCTTAAACATTTTTAACTGTTGATTTAAAGTGAGAGATATGCAACTCTTCCTTTAACTTGAACACTTACAGGCCATAGCAAGGTTACTCACTGGCCTAATTTCAATATTGTTGTGTCTAAGAAAATAGGCCCAAAAAGAAGGAAAAAGATGTGAGGATGGCTGGTATAAGGCAGTGAGAACACATACATTTATCAATTAACTTTGCTATCTTATAGGGATGCAGTTTGTGGCACCCTAAACAATTAAAATAGCAATATCAAAGATCATTGACCATAGATCACCATAACAGATTCAGTAATAATGAAAAAGTTTGAAATATTGTGAGAGCTACCAAAATGTGACTGAAAGGGACATGAAGTGAACACATGTTGGAAGTACGGTGCTGATAGTCTAGCTCATTACAGGATTGCTACAAATCTTCAATTTGTAAAAAATGCAACATCTGCGAAGCTCAATGAAACAAGATATGCTAGTACTTGAGGCGTAACTGATAGAACTTCAGGGAGAAATATGCAAAGCTACTATTATAATTTGAGACTTCAGCACCCCTCTTTCAGTAATTGATACATTAAGCAGGCACAAAATCAATAAGGATACAGATGAGTTTAATAGCCCCATCAATCAACCAGATCTAATGACATATATGGAACATTCCATTCAACAACAACGGAATTCACATTCTTCTCAAGCTCACATGGAATATTCAGCAAGATAGAACACATTCCAGGCCATAAAATACACCTTAACAAATTTACAATAATAGAAATCATACAAAGTATGTTCTCAAACTATAATGGAATTAAACTAGAAATCAGCAACAGAAAACAGCTGGAAAACCCTAAAAAAATTGGAGATTAAACAACACACTTCTAAATAATATGTGGGTCAAAGAAGAAGTCTCTAAATAATTTTTAAAATATTCTCGAACTCTGAAAATGAAAATACAATGTATGAACAGTGGTGGGATGCAGCACAAATTGAGTAAAATTTACAGCGCTAAATGCTTATGTTAAAAAAGAAAAAAATATCTAATATTAATACTTTATGCTTCCACCTATGAAACTAAAGAAGGAAGAGTAATTTAAGCATAATACAAGCAAAAGAAAACACATAATAAAAATGAAAGCAAGAAACCAACACAATCGAAAACAGGAAAACAGAGAAAAGATCAATAAAATTTTCAAACTCTGGCTAGGTTAACCAAGAAAAAAAGAGAGAAGATCAAATTATTAGTATCAAAAATAGAAGCAGGGCCATAAGTACTGATTCCATGGATATTAAAAAGATAATAAAAATATTATGAACAACTATGCCCATAAATTTGATAACTTAGATGAAATGGACCAATTCTTTGAAAGACTCAAACAATAAAACTCACTCAAGGAAAAATAGATCATCTTAATAGGTCTGTATCTATTAAAGAAATAAAATGAATAATTAATAACATTTAAATAAAAAAAACACACCATGCCCAGATGGTTTCACTGATGAATCACACCAAATATTTAAGAAATAAAGCATAACAATTCTCTGCAATCTCTTCCAGAAGATAGAAGCACAGGAAACACTTTTTTAACTCATTCTATGAAGCCAACATTACTCCAATATTAAAACCAGATAATATATTACAAGTAAGGAAAATTATAGAACAATTTCTGTCATGAACGTAGATGCAAAAATCCTCAACAAAATATTAGGAAAATTAAATCTAAAAATATATAAAAAGAATTATACACCATGACTAAATGAGATTTATTCAAAGTATACAAGGCTGTTTCAACACTTGAAAAACAGTCAATAAATTCTACCATATCCACAGGCCGAAGAAGAGAAATCATATGATCATATAAATTGATACAGAAACACCATTTGACAAAATTCAACATCCATCCATTAAAAAAAAAACTCTCAGCACACTAGGAACTTCCTCAACTTCATAAAAAAATATCTAAAGAAATAGCTAACAGCATACTTAATAGTGGGGAACTGAATGGTTTCCCTCTTAGATCAGGAACAAGGTAAAGATGTCCCCTTTCATCACTCCTATTCAACATTGTACTGCATGCCCTAGCTAGTGCAAATACAGGAAAAGGAAATAAAAATATACAGATTTGGAAGGAAGAAATAAAACTGTCTTTGCAGGTGATGTGATTGTCTATACAAAAAATCCCAAAGATTCCAAAAAATAAGTACAAATCCTAAAAATTCCTTCTCAGTGTATCATATTAAGAGGTTCATAATGTCAACATGTCTTATTACTGGTGATGTTTACCCTAATAACTTGGTTTATTGATGTCTGCAGGGTTTATCCACTATAATGTTACCATATCTCCGTTTTCAATTGATAATTGTCTTGGGGGAAGATACTTTGAGGCTGTGCAAGTCTTGTTTTTCCTCAAATGTTCACCCACTAATTTCAGCATACATTAGTGGATCTTGTCTGCAACACTTATTACTGTGGTGCTTTCGAAATAGTAATGTTCTATTGCCCTCTTCCTTTCTACATTTGCTAATTGGAATTTTACTATAAAAAAGAGCTGCCTCTCTTCCCTATTTATTCATATATTCAATTATTTATTTATATAAGTCTGGAATAATGGATATAAATTTTATTCTATGGGTTAAAATCCAACATACTTCCCCTACCTCCCACACACACCAAAGTGGTAGAGTATAACTCCCCACTCCCCTACTATGAGCTACATATACTTACCTACTTCCAGGAAGAATAGTATAGAAAAGGTAAAAATGTAACAGTTGAGAAGGACACTTTACCTCTATGGTCTTTCTTCAAAAACACATACCCCAGGCTGACCGTGAGAAAAACAACATGGTTTTTCAAATCCAAATTGAGGGACATTCTACAAAATACCCAACCAATACTCCTCAAAACTAACAAGGTCATCAAAAACAAAGACCACCTGAGAGTCTGTCGAAGCCAGTTTAAGGAGATATGACAACGAATGTAATGAGGCATCCTGGATGGGATCTTGGAACAGAAAAAAAAATACATAAAAAATAAGGAAATCTGATAAACTGTGGACTTTAGATAATGATACATCAATATTTGCTCTTTATTTGTAATAAATGTACCATACTAATGTAAGTTGTAATGGGGAAAAGTGGGCGTAAGGTATATAGGAACTCCCTGTACTATCTTTTCTATTTTTCAGTAAATCTAACACAGTTTTTAAGATAAATTCTGTTAAACGAGATGTGGAAACATCCCAAGTGCCCATCAATACATGAGTGGATTAATAAAATGTGGTATATGTATGCCATGGAGTACTATTCAGCTTTAAGAAACAATGGTGATATAGCACCTCTTGTATACTCCTGGATAGAGCTGGAACACATTCTACTAAGTGAAGTATCCCAAGAATGGAAAAACAAGCACCACATGTACTCACCATCAAATTGGTTTCAACTGATCAAGACTTAAGTGTACATATAGAAATAACATTCATTCGGTGTCAGGAAGATGGGAGTGGGGAGGAGGGGATGGGTATATACACACCTAACGGGTGCAGTGCTCACTCTCTGGGGGATGGACACGCTTGAAGCTCTGACTCGGGTCGGGCATGGGCGATATACGTAACCTAAACATTTGTACCCCTGTAATATGCTGAAATAAAATAAATAAATAAATTAATTAATTCTATTTTAAAATGTTTACGTTAACCTAAACTCACAAATGGGTCCTCCCCATGTAAACATGTATGAAGTACCTAGTGTTCCCAAGGGCAGTAAGGTACAGTGCTATCTGAAAGGAGCTCCCAAAGAAATGGGAAACTTGATAAATATATTGAGGCGGACTATGGCAAGTTCTGGGAGCCCCCATGTTTGACAGAGAATGTGAAGGCAGTTTGAGACATGCTGAATTTGAAAATGTCTATACCTCAAGAAACTTGAATAAAGCTAGCATCTTGTACAAGAAGGAAATAAAACTAAGTAACTGATGCCTATTAAAACAAAACAAAATAAGATAAACAAGACAAAACTAATAAAAACCTCTTCTTGGAAAAAAATTTGGTTGGAAATTTTTTTTTCCAATTTTTTTATTCACATCTATTTTTATTAGACATTGATGACATGCATTCTAATATTTTTTTGCCCTTACAATTATTGATAATTTCTTTTTTTTTTCCATTTTGGTTTTTTTTTATTTCAGCATATTACGGTGGTACAGATGTTTAGGTTACATATGTTGCCCTTACCTCCCCTCTCCCCCCAAGTCCAAGTTTCAACCGTGTCCATCCCCCAGATGGTGCGTATCGCATTCATTATGTATGCATATACCCATCCCGTCCTCCCCACTCCCACCTGCCCGACACCCAATAAATGTTATTCTTATATGTGCACTTAGGTATTCATCAGTGAAACCAATTTGCTGGTGAGTACATGTGGTGCTTATTTTTCCATTCTTGGGGTACTTCACTTATTTTTGCGAAGGAACTGCAGCATATCTCTAGAATGGCTATTTGTGGCTTTTGTTTTAGCCATCTTAATTACAAAATTAATATTCTTTCAATGAGATATTTTAACAGCGAGGGGAGAAAACAAATATTGCCAAAGTAGTAAATAACAATTGACAACCACAACTCAAAATCTACAAAATCGTCAATTTGTATTTGTGGTAGTCAATTGCCAAGGGCTTATCCCACAGGGCTTGTGAAGAAGTGGTAACCCTGAGAGAGTAGGGTCTTATTTAAGCCAAGTGTCAATGTTGAAGGCCAGGCACATTGTCTCAAGTCTGTAATCCCAGCGCTTTGGGAAGCTGAGGCGGGAAAATCACATGAGGCCAGGAGTTTGAGACCAGCGTGGGCAACACAGTACGATCCTGTCTCTAAATAATAATAATAATTAAATTTTAAAATAATCATAGTTTATTATACATTATGGTTCATGTGATTCATGATATATTATTAATTTACGACATAGAAATCATATTTTTATCATTCTAACAACATAACAGGATATTTTTAAAGGAAAAAGCATTGACATAAAACTATAATCCTTTGACCCTAAAACAAATTTTATCTTTTTTTGTCTATATGTATTTTAAAAGGTTCTAATCTTATTGCATATATAATTTTTGTTTCACTTTTTAAAAGCCTAATGTCATATCAGAGGCATTTTCCCATAATATTGCAGTCTTCCTGATTAAAATTGAATGGCTGCATAATATTCCTTTGAGTTGATACCCTATATGTTGGTTATGTTGGATATTTAGGTTATTTCTGCTTTTTATTAGTAATAGTAAAGAAGTAACCCCAAAATGGAGAATTTCCTGTTCTAGTTAAGATGCTGAAATGGACTCCATTAATTCTGTCTCTCCCAGTGAATGTAACTAAAAAATTCCCATACAGGATGTGTGGAGGAACTATCTGAGAATTCTGAAAAGTAAATGGTAGCAAAAGAATTGTGAAAGGAAACCAAATCTAGAAGTATAACCAATCCATCAGTGAATTTTCTATATTATTTTCCTTCTGTATCCCCTATCCTGACTCACAGGCAGTGTAAAGTTCAAAACTGCAAAACAGATATTGACAGAAAGAACTCCAAAGGAAGCCCAACCATTTTAGTTCAAGGACCAGGAATGAAAATACCTACAGAGACAGAGAGAGTGGAGAAAATCCCCTGTTGTATTAATTTTTCTTTCTTTCTTTCCTTTTCTTTTTTCTTTTTCATTTCAGCATATTATGGGGGTACAGATGTTTAGGTTATGTATGTTGCCCTTGCCCCCCCTCACCCCCAAGTCCAAGTTTCAAGCATGTCCATCTCTCGGATGGTGTGCATTGCACTCTTTGTGTATGCATATACCCGTCCCCTCTTCCCCCTCCTCCTTCCTCCCTGTCCCCTCCCCCCTGCCCGACATTAAACAGATGTCATTCCTATATGTACACTTATGTGTGGATCAGTTAATGCCAATTTGATGGTGAGTACATGTGGTGCTTGTTTTTCCATTCTTGGGATACTTCACTTACTAGAATGCGTTCCAGCTCTACCCAGGAGTATACAAGAGGTGCTGTATCACCACTGTTTCTTAAAGCTGAATAGTACTCCATGATCTACATATGCCACATTTTATTAATCCACTCATGTATTGATGGACACTTGGGTTGTTTCCACATCTTTGCAATTGTGAATTGTGCTGCTATAAACATTCAGGTACAGGCGTCTTTCTTATACAGTATCATTTGCTCTTTTGGGTAGATGCCCAGTAATGG
>RJWJ010008292.1:0-54030 GCA_004363605.1 Indri indri | reverse complement strand
TATAGCTGTCTGGAGACCCCCACCAAAAGCCATTCATTAGCATACAAAATGCACTCCTATCACAGTTCTAAGAGCTCTATGGTAGGAACCAGTAGCAAAGGCCAAATACATGTTTTATTATATCACTAGGTCTATACTCTAAAAGAAGTCTTCCAGTTTAAAAATATCTCTCTCATACCCAAAATTACATGAGAGACATTTAAGGAATCAGAGAAATATACTTAAACCATAAGGAAAATACATTTCAGCTACTTCTTTTAAATACCTAAGTGTCTCCAAACATTTGAGAGAAAAAAGAGCCCAGGATAGAAAAATCAAGATGGACTAAAAGATTGCCTAACACTGGAACAAACAGATAATCCACAGAATATGAAAAACTATTATAATGAGGTTTCACAAGGACTTTGGAAAGAGATCAAGTCAATAAAATAATGTTAATAAGTTGATCTAAAAAGTTCAAGAGACAAGAAGGTACTCATGAAAGTTAAAAATGTGATGGCTAAATTTTAAAAAATCAATTATATGATCTGAGAAGATACCACAGAACACAACACAGAGGAAAAGGAAAGGAAAATATAAAAATAAAAGTAAAGTCATAAAGTATCATCCCAGAAGGATCACCCTCTATCTAAAGGAGCTCCAGAAGAAGAGAACAAATATGAAGGTGAATAAAAAATCAAAGACTACTGCAAGACAACAAAACAATAGTTACAAAGTTTTAAGGAAACTGTTATTTTTATCCTAGTGTCCCACACCCAGTCACAATACTAAACATGAGAGTAAAATAAATTTCCAGACATGAAAGGACTCAGGATATTTGTCTTCATGTAGCTTTCTGAAGGAAAAAAAAAATTCTTGATTATGTATTCCCACACAACAAAAGAGGATGCAAGAAGAGGAGCACATGGCAGTGACTCAGGAGTACGAGTAAGAGGCCATGTGCTTCACCTCTTCCTAGGAAAGCACTAGATCCATTTTCTAGCACCCTATCCCCACGTCAAGGTAGGCCAGGTGACTGCTCCTCACAATGAAATATGAGAACCACCTTTGCCTCTTCTAACCCAAGGAAACTAGGAGCACATGTGACTTATGCATTGCTACTCTCTGCCTAGCCCCTGGCTGATTGCAGAGAAGAATGAGGACCTAGGAAACAGCTAAACAGAGCAGCTGGTGGAAATGTCTGCTGCCAGAATGTTTGCCTGCAGTAGAGCTCCCTTTTGGTTCTAGCTGGATTGAGATGTAAGTGAAAAATAGACTTCTATAAAATTAAGCCTCCGAAATTTCGAGATGTTGCAGAATTTAGCCCAGTCTGATTAATACAGGGATAGAATGGGAAGAAATTCTGGAAAAATGTCTCTGAGATATGCTCATGAAGCACTAAATCCAAATTTGAACAGGATTCAGAGCACTCTGATGGTTTTATCTTTAAGAAGAAAGTAGACTATTATGCAAAGAATATGATTAAAAAGCCATGACATTGTGTGGACATGGTAAAGAAATAGTATGATTCTTTCGACAGCAGGTAAAAGATAGCAATTAGTATGACCAAGAAAAATTAAAGAAGTATAAGAACCTCATGATTCAAGTATAGAGCAAACTAAAATGTAGCATGATATCTTATATTGAGCAATTAGAACAGAAAGAAAATAAGACTCCATTTGAACTTTATATTGGAAGCATTCTCTGTCAATCCTGAATAACAGAGTCACTATGAGTCCAAAACTATCGCCTGATTCTACAGCATATTTGCTATTGTCACATTGACATCATTATGCTATGAAGAGTATTTGTTTTCAAATTTTTACCATCAATTTTTTATAAAAAGCTAAAAATAAGACTTAAATATGATCATAAAACAGGATTTAAATATTTAGACTCTGAGAAATGATAAATAATTGTTTAGCTGAAACAACCTGGGGAACATGAAGAAGAGGGCAGGTCACCAGCAGGGTTGAGCCCCTAATTTCCTCCTTGTAAATGATGGGAAGTCAAGAAATACTCACTAAATTTGATGAAACAAGAAACACTATTTTATTTTTTTTATATTCTCAGATTTTTTATTTCAAAATAGTAATGGGCTACAAATGTTTTCAGTTACATAGATGGCTTTTGTAATACTTGAGTCCCTGCTGTAGGTGTGCCTGTCACCCAAATAGTGCTCATTGTACCCATTAGGTAGGTTTTTGTCCTTCCTCTCCTACTTCCTCCCCCAGTTGATTTCCACTGAATTTTTCCTCTGAGCACAAGTGTGCTCATCAGTAAGTAAAGAAACACAATTTTAGAAAAAACTAGGAAGTAGTGCATGTAGGCCAAAGTTCTATTTTTCGTAACAGTCAACAGAGAAATCAAGAAATATGTAATAATGCTAGCACTTGGGAAGGCTGAGCCAGGAGGATTTGCTTGAGGTCAGGAGTTCGAGACCAGCCTGAGCAAGAGTGAGAGCCTGTCTCTACCAAAAATAGAAAAATTAGCTGGGCATGGTGGCATATGCCTATAGTCAGGAGGCTGAGGAAGGAAGATCCCTTGAGCCCAGGAGTTTGAGGTTGCTGTGAGCTAGGCTGGTACCACAGCACTCTAACCCGGGTGACAGAGCGAGACTCTGTCTCAAAAAAAAAAAACCAAAAAAAACAAATATGTAATAATGTACTGTTTAATATCATTTTAGTTACAATTAGAACAAAGAAAAACACGAACAATCCTACTAACAAGTGAGATTCAAGAAGGAGGGTAGAAATGGGGAATGAGGAAATATTAGTTTTTTACTTACTACTGATACTCAGCTTTTCAAAAAATGTGCATATATGACTTTTTTGGTCCATCACCCAATAGCATAAGAAGAGGAGGCAGAACAGGTGTGTGTGTGTGTGTGTGTGAGGACGGGGGATAAAAATTTCAGTTTAAATGTGTTAAGTCATTTATTTGAAATCTTTAGATCAAACAGGAGCATTTACTATAAATTCTCTGACAGTAGGATTATAGAAAAACACTTAATACACAATGGAGGACTTTCCTATACTCGCTTTGAAATTTCAGTTTTTATTTTGAAAGGGATTTTGTGTCCAACATTTTTATTGTCTGTTCTCAAGTGTATCCACTTCTTTGACTTAGAGTAATTATGTTTAATAAAAACCAAAACATGAGCAATTTTTCCATTGCTCATCATAAAAATCTCATTGTAATTCATGTTTTCCAGTGTCTTATTGAGTGCTTACATTACTGAAATATTTTCTAAAAAACGCTAGATTTGGGGGATTGGAAAGTTGCCTACATCTCCTTATAGTCATATATCATGAACTTGGTTTGTCATTCAATTGATAGGCTCCTTCCTAAACCCTTTCTTTCATAAAGTATCATAGCATGTGGCAATTTGGAGCTCTTATCCAAGGGAAAATGCAAAAAATCCAAAAATCACTATCATATACATTATAGAAAACAGCATATGCAATAACCAAAATGGCTCCAGTAAGAAGGGCCCGTATGGCTGTTCGCAAATCCTCTCAGTTTTTTCTAGCGTCACACTTTCTTTTAAAGCACCCCTAGCCACTTTACAATCTGTAACAGACAGCACACTCCCTAGACAGAAATTGCTAGAGGTTCAACTGTCTTTAGAAAACAACCTCACATTGCTATGTTGAAAAAAACAAGAAATGGATCTGTTCTTTAGTTTAAGTAAAGGGAGTTAGCAAAAACACAAAGTCATTGTTTTCCTTACATCATCCAATTAGGAAGTGATGAAAAATTAGCATGAGTACAACGAGTTCATCTCTTAGGTACTAAAGCTAGTTTAAAAGTATGCAGGCAACACAAGCCATGAGTGTGGGTCTGGCTCTATCAATATCAGAAAAGAAGCAGAACATCAACTGCAACCCTACTTGATGCATTTACTTTCCAGGAGAAGTGTGCTGATTTCTGACAATAGGTGGGGGCCGGGAGGAACCACTGCTGGTTAGAATTCATCAGTATCTGCCTTATCAAGATAATGATACTTCTTTCCTTCAGGTGTGTGCCATTTTAGCCAGAAAGAACTTTCATATTCTGCATCCTTTTATGTGCTTCTGCCTCTCATAATTCTTGGTGTGTGTGTGTGTGTGTGTGTGTGTGTGTGTGTGTGGAGAGAGAGAGAGAGAGAGAGAGAGAGAGAGAGCAGACCCTTAAATCCTTCTTGTTCCAAACCCCACCCACTCAATCATTTTCTTGGGAGCATAGATAATAGGTATCAAAGTACATTATCTGTGGTTGTTATATTCTATAAAGTTATCACAAAGACTGAATTAGTAAATATTGAACCATTGCTTTTAGAAGAAATATAGGATTAGCTTTCTACAAGCCTCTGGTCATAACATTTTCATCATCCAATTAATACATAACCTTATTTTATATGTGTCTCTGTTTAAGGACAACTCACTTAATTTATATTATTGATTTATCAACATTGAACTCACGGCCAACAGCACTGTAACTTATGCTAATGAAACAAAGCTTAACTAAAACATGTACAGTCATGTACTGCATAACAAAGTTTCAGTCAATTATGGACCACATATACAGCAATGGTCCCATAAGATTATAGTACTGTATTTTTATGGTAGCTTTTCTATGTTTAGATATATTTAGATACACAAATAGCATATGGCGAGTATGCTAAATTGCCTACAGTATTCAGTACAGTAACATACTGTGCAGGTTTGTAGCCTAGGAACAACAGGTTAGACCATAACCTAGGTGTGTAGTAGGTTATACCATCTAGGTTTGTGTAAGTACACTCTGTGATGTTCACACAATGACAAAATCACCTAACGATGCATCTCTCAGAATGGATCCCCGTCATCAAGTGACTCATGACTGTATTTTCTCTCTGAGGCATATCAGTCTCCTATGCTTGACAGCAGCACCTCAGCACTACGCTCGGGGGCCATCTAAATAGCTAAAGCACCAACAAAAAGCACAGAAATGGAAAAACATAGCACTAAATGGACCATGAAAGAACACTTGTTTACAGTATGAGGCAGAGCATTGTTTTGTTCAACCTCAGCTGGAAACCTGTGCTTCAGGTGACTTGAATTTTTTCACCGTGAATGAGAGTGAAAGAACCATGAGTGTTGATTTGGGGATTATAATAAATTTTCACAGGCAGGTGAATTCACAAATGTGGAATCCATGAATAATGAGGATTGGCTATAATGACAAGCTAATAATAGCTGACGTCTATTGTTCAATCACTACATGCCAAGCCCTATTCTACACCCTTTAGATATTGACTCTAGATTATCCTCACAAGAACACACAGAAGTAGGCACAATTCCCATCCCCATATTACAGATAAGGAAACTGCAGACAGAGAGGGTGTCTTGATGCTCAGGGGTTCGGTCACCAACCACGGATTTGTAGTCTACTCTCTCAGCCACATCCCTGGATGCAGGACAAGTCTGCAGGTCTTTCCCTCATCCTGGCCCACCCATCAATGTGCTTTCCTAAATAAAATAATCATATACCCAAGTTTGAATTAATTCAAACACTCCCTAAGAAGACAGAAAGAGTCTAGAATCGGTTTTTGTTTTAAATGCCAATTATTTCCTTTTTCTTGCCAAATACAGATGACAGTTACTATAGTTACTATGTGTAAGGCACTACCATGGATGATGGGGATGAGAAGTCACCAGGCATCATGTGAGTAATCAGCAGCTGCAAAAAGTATGAAAGCTGCTGACTCTGAGGTCCTCCTTCCCCCATAATACTCTACTGAAGAGAATCAAGTTGAATTAAATGCGTATACCAGCTCTGCACTACTGAGCACACAAGTATCTCTGTACCTCAGGGGTCATATCGGTCAAATAAGAGGCAATTTCCCAGCTTATCTCTTTTCCACGATGATAGAAGGGTGCCCTGGGCTAAGGACTACAGGGACAGGGCCCACGATTCCAGCCCAGGCCTCCCTGTGTATTTTGAATGTCCTGAGCCTGTCTTGGTGCACAGCCTCCCAGAGCTGGGTGGGAGGACATGACTACCCTGCCTTGCTGGCCATGCCCTCACCACCATCTTTCATTCTCTATGTCTCCTCCTGCAGCTCTGGATGTGGGGCAGATATGATTATCCCATATCTCAAGAGAGGACTCAAACATTCAAAGAAATTAAGCAACATGCCTGGTAAAGAGCAATGGTTAGACTAAAGGTTTGACTGGCCTTGCATTTATGAACATGCAAAGGTTATGAAGAGATTTGCATTGAATCCTCACAGCAAACTTGCAGGAAAGGCATTCATATCCATATTTTATGGACTAAGAGATGGATGCTCAGAGAGGGTCGGTGGTTTCCCTCCAATCATATGGCTTATAAGCGGGAGAGCTAAACTGGAATCCACATTGTCTGCATACTAGTCCAGCACACTTCCTGCTACTCTGGACAAGTCCAGAAAAGTAACAGAGCATCCCAGGCAGGTGGCACAGCACAAGCACAGAGGCCTGCTACACTGCCACCAGGCACAACCACGGATTGCGTTTCATTCCCTTGGCAGACATTGACTGACCCTTGCAATGTGCCAGGGATATAATACAACAGTGGATGAAACAGAGACAGCTTCTGGTACCACAGAGAGGGATACTGAGTGAGCCACTAAATGCAGGACAAGAGGGCCAATTAGGAGAACAGGCAACAGGAGCCCCAACACTACCAAGGAGTCCAGGAAATACTCACTGAGGAAGTGACGTGGAGGCTGATATCTAACAGTGAAGGCAGAAGGCAGCTGCCAGGTAAAAGGAGGTATAGGTACAAAAGGTCAAAGGTAGGAAAGACTTTTATAAATCTGAGAAGATAGGAGTTCAGAGAGGTGGAGGACGGCTAAAGAGGAGGGGGCAAAAGACATGAGAAGAAATTGGAGTGACAGAGCCTGATATTGCAGGGCCTCCTGCTTTAAGGACCCAAAGAGCTCAGTACGGTGGACCAGCAAATGGAGCCTCTCAGCTGTCAGGGGTCCCTTTCAAGGGGAGGAAAGCAAACTCATTAAGCTTTTTAATCTCTCCCCCCTAGGTCATTTCCTCCAGCTACGAATGAATCACACAGTTTCCTTCTCCCTGTCCACATGGCCTGGGTACCCGGGGCTTGGAACAGGGGCCTGTTTTCCAGGTGCAGTCTCACCAGTGCCGTATAAAGGGGGATTATTCCCCTTCCTGCAGCTTGACTCCTTGCACAAGCCAACCCCAGCAGGGCCGGCTTTCCTCATGGCCAGATCACATTACAAGCTAATATCTCATTTGTAAGTTCTATATCACACCTCGGTTTCATAGCATCATGGCTTCCAAGTGAGTATTCACTTCTTCCTCTTTCAAAATTAGTTGGGTACTCTACGGTGAGAGAGGGAGAATGGAATGTACAACTGGCAAATAAAACAGAGAGGCCCTAAATTGCTATCTGACCACAAGGACATAACTTCATCCCTTCATTAACAATCTGTAAAATGGGGTCTTAATGTTCCCTGTCATTACAGAGCTGCATAATGTCTAAAACAAAGGAGAATGTTTAATGGACTGGAATTCACTTCCAATACCAGCTTTTTTACTGGCTGTCTCTCCTGACCTCAGTTTCCCCATCTGTAACATAAGCAAATGGAAATAAATGATCTCCAAGGACCCCTTCAAATATAGCATTCTTTGCTTTGCTGTATGATAGTGGCTAGAGGATTATTCTAAGAATTTTCAGATCCTAAGAATTAATATCTGAGGAGTTGCATTGATATTTTTTTTTAAATTACTAAGCCTTTTTGGAGTTGGGCATACAGGCTGTGCAAAAGTAAACAATGTTTTGGTAGAGTAGCATCACGGTCCCAATTCCTCCCACCCCCTGATCCATGCCAAGTAGCTTTCTAGTGAGTCTCACTCTGACTCTGGCCTTGCTTTGGGGCAATAAGATGTTGATAAGTATGCTACACACAGAGACTCAAAACACTCTTGTAGCACTGGGATTGCTTCTCTACCATAGTCATGCAAAAGACATGCCCCCTAGTTTCAGAAGAGGATGAGAGACAGACAGAGGGGAGCACAGCAGCAGCACCTCAGGAACTCAAAGACACAGGAGCAAACCCAGCCAACTGCGGATCCATGATTGAGCCCAGCCCAGACCTGCCAAGCCCATCCTAGATGATCTTATCCCTGCTGATGAGCTAGAAATAAATATTTATTTGTGTGTGCCGCTGAGTTTGGGGGTGATGTGTTACACAGCATTATTTTAGCAGCTGACACAAATCCGAACCTAAGTACAGTACTTCATGATTTCTTTAGTCCACACAAATAAGGTAATACTTAACTTGTCTCTCTGCCTCATCTTTCTATGACTTCATTTGTCCTCCATCTTTCCTCTGTCTCAGATAAAGACATGTCCCTCTTTCATGCCAACACTAACCCTATCTTCTCTGTCCCAATTCCCTCCCTTCCAACCTTCTCCCTGACATCACTTTCTCCATCACCCCTTCCCTCAGAATGGTTAATGCACCCTGATATCTTTAAAGGTGACTTCTCTCAGAAAGGTAGATTTAAGAGAAGACCTCATTGTCTAAAAATGAGGGCTCTAATGCTTTTTCTTCTCATTTTGCTTTGGTGTTTTAAAAGAAAAGTATTCATCCTCTGATAGTCAACAGAGGGCAAAAGGAGGGATAGGTTTCCTAGAACTGATTGTGACCAGCTCTTCTGGAGGCAGCTCACACCCTGGGACATGGCCCAGTAGAAGGACTGAGTACAAAGAGCTGCATCTTGTGGAAGGGGTGGAGAATGAGGAGCAAATGTGGAACTTCCGCAGCAGGGCTTAGCATGGAGGGAAGCTTGGAGCTCTCCCCTAGAAATCAGATGCCTTCTCTTATACTGCTCTCCCCTTCTCTCCCCCAAGCCCTGATAAACATATACTGTATTTCGTCTGTTCTAACTGTCAAAGCACTCTGAGCTAAATCATTCTCCCTATTCTTTTCATAACCAAGTTCACATCCCTGCACAGTATGGACATGCCTTTTTGTTTTCAGTGGCAGAATTTCCTCCTTGGTTTTTTGGAAATGCATGCTTTAAGTGCAGGTCTAGATTTCAAGACCCTCTTTAATTTGTGTTTAAATACTGTGTGTCATACAGTAAAGAAAGGAGCAATTATCTTCTTATAGAGTTAAATGCTGTTGGAGCAGCTGAAAGAAAAAGGTATTAAGCATTTCTAAAGCCTCTATTCTGAAAGTGCAGCAGGTCGACATTGATTAAAATACCACATATTGTAGAATGTGTGAAAGAAGGTGAACTGGGGCCAGCAAAAATATTTTTTTCCTCAGGTGAGTAAAATCTTGCATTGCATGGTTTTAACGTAAGCTAGACCTACTTGGAGGTAATCCTAATTTGAATAAGCTATCATCTTCTCACACTGAAAACTGGCATTTCATTGTACCGTTCTTGTCAGAGGTACAGGTACAAAGAATTGTATTTGGATGGTTTTGGTAGAGGGCAACAGAAGCAATTGCAATGGTAAATAAATAGTTCTTTAATATCTGCTGTTTCTAAGATGGTTTCTTAAGTGCATTCCAGTGAAGAAAAAGGAAAATGAGCGTTCTCTCTGTTAGCATGGGCTTAGGAAGCTGCAAAATCTGGGTTCATGTTCTGCCTTCACCACCTGCTTTGTATTCCCTTGGGCATCTCTCTGGTCCTCAGTCTCTCATCTGTGCAATGGGGATCACACTACCATCCTCAGAGAGTTCTAAAGATTAAATGAAATAACACAGGTAAACCACCTGGCAAATGCCTGATCCAACTAATGATTTTCTTTTCCTGTACCCCACTCACTATTCACTAATAGGGTGGTTTCTCCATTACAGGGACAAAGTAAGTGAAAACAAGTGCAAGGAAAATCATGTGAGGCTAATTGTGATAGTTAATTTTATGTGTCACCTAGGTCATAGGATGCCTAGATATCTGGTTAAAAATTATTTCTGGATGTGTCTGTGAGGGTGTTTCTGGAAGAGATTAGCACTGGAATCGGTAGTCTGATTAAAGAAGACCCACTCTCACCAGGTGGGTGGGCATCCTCCAATCTGTTGGGGACCTGAATAGAACAAAAAGGCAGAGGTTGGTTTGCTCTCTGCTTGGCTGCTGGGGCTGGAACATTAATCCTGCCCTTGGTGCTCCTGGTTCTCAGCACTTCAGATCCACATTGGAGTCTACACCATCAACTCTATGGCTTTCGGGGCTTCTTAACTACACAGCTGGCTTTCCAGAGTCTCCAGGAAGCAGATGGCAAATTGTAGGACTTCTCAGTTTCAACAATCCTGTGAGCCAATTCCTCGTAATAATCTCATACACACACACACACACACACACACACACATACACACACACACACACACACACACCACGTACGTTGTTTCTGTTTGTCTGGAGAACCCTACTTAATGCATCAATCAAACAAAACATGAGAGAACCTACTGCCTACAGTGTAAATACTTGCCTCTGTCATCGTTTATTTAACATCTTTGTTGAGGTGTAATTCATATACTACAAAAGTCGCCTTTTTAAAGTGTACAACTCAGTGATTTTTAATATATTCAGAGTTGTGTGGCCATTACCAAAGCTAAATTTAAAACATTTTTTTATCACCCCACATAGAAATTTCATACTGATTAGCAGCCATTCCCCTTCTCATACTCTCTACCCTGGTTCCTGGAAACCAGTAACGTACTTTTGTCTCTATAGATTTGCCTATTCTGGATGTTTCTTATAAATGGAATCACACAGTGGTGGTCTTGATGACTGGCTTCCTTCACTTAGTATAATATTTTCAAGGTTCATCTGTGTTTCAGCATTTATCAGTAATTCATTCCTTTCTATTGCTCAGTAATATCTCATTGTATGTATACAGCGTATTTTGTTTATCTGTTCATCAGTTGGTGTACATTTAAGTTGTTTCACATTTTAGTTATTATCAATAATGCTGCTACAAATATTTGTGTGCACTTTTTTGCATGGACATATGTTTTCATATCTTTTGCTCATATACCTAGGAGTGGAATTGCTGAGTCACTTTCCTTTATCTTTGAGCAAGGGAAAAACTATGGTGGTGGGGAGAAAAGGTAATCCACACAGTTTGTACACAAACCACTGATAGTGCCGTATGGGAGTATATTAGTTTCTTACTGCTGCTGTAACAAATTTAGGAGCTGAAAACAATTTATTGCTATTACTATTATTATTTTACAGTTCTAGAGGTCTAAAATCAAAAATGGGTCAGCAGAGCTAAATTCCTCCTGGAGGCTCCAGGCGATAATGGCTTTTCTGGCTTCTTCAGGCCACCTGCATTCCTGGGTTCACGGCCTCTTCCTCCATCTTCAACGCTAGAGCACAGCATCAAGGCATCTGCAGATCTCTCTCTCTCTCTGTCCTTCACCCCCAGTTTTTATTCTCACATCTCATGTTCCTGTTCTTTTGCCTCCCTCCTATTATAATCCTTGAGATTACATTGGGAACACCTGAATAATCCAGAAAAATCTCCCAATTTCAATGTCCTTGACTTAATATCTGCAAAGTCTCTTTTGACATGTAAAGTAACATATTCACAGATTCAGGAGTTTATGACTTCAGGATGAAAACATCTTGGGTGGGGTGGGAGGTCATTGTTATCCTGCCTATCACAGGAAGAATGTCAAATTGTGGGAGTTTTTTATACCATGTACTTTGGGATAATGTGTTCAGCCCACTGGTATTGTAAACTTGAATTATCCAAGCATAGAAATTGGACTTAATTTTGATTTTATAATAAAAGAGAGAAACATGTTTGCTGTCTTCACTTAAATAGTTACGATTCTTAGTGATACAGAAGCAGTTAATCAGAGTAGGTATATGAATGGGTTCTTGGGTCAGACTTTGAGTGACCAAATCCTAGCTCTCCCTGTTATCAGCTGAGTGACTTTGACAAGTTATTTCGATCTTCTGTGCCTTAGTTTCTTCATCTTTATAATGGAGAATACAAGAATATTAATTTCATAAACTTTCTTCAAGAATTAAGTAAGAATATATGCAAAGTTCTTAGAATAATGTCTGGAATATGGTAAATGTTAATAAATATTTATCTTTGCAAAATTATCAAAGAAAAGTTTAAAGGAGAGTCAGTCAGCTTAATGCCATATAAAGATTTGAAAATACGTATCTATAGGAGAGGTTCAGTGATTTACCAGGAAAAAAGCTGCTGCTTTGTTTCTTTATAGATGAGTTTTTTTCAGGTTACCAAGTTCTAAGACTCTGAGTCAAGCAGGCTGTCCTGGTTCTGAAATGTTAATGTTTGGGTATTACTAAAGATACTCAGCCTTATAACAGATTGCAGGACTGTAGGACTTTATCTAATGCCTCATTACAACTTTAATCTTCTTAAATAGCTCAACATAATAATGTATTGGTGATTCACATTGGTTGAGCACTTACTATGTGCCAGGAAATGTTCAAAGCATTTAATAGGAATTAACTCATTTAATCCTCACCTGAGCCCTATGAAGAGGATAACGAATAATCTCCATTGTATATAAAAGGAACTGAGGCCCAGAAAGCTGAAACATCTGGCCCAATGCTGCACAAACTCTTAGGAAGCAAATCAGAGAGTCTAAGTCTTATCTCTTGATCTCAGGTGCATTGATCTTTCCACTAGGGAAGCTGTGAACATGGTAGATGAGAGCAAGCTCTGGAGCCAGCCTGCCTGGGTTCAGAGTCAAGTTCCATAACTTGTGCAAGATGGGTAACCTTAGACAAATTACTTTACTCCTCTGTGTCTCATCTGTAGGTTGGCAGTGGGGCAGGTGGGAACCATGTGATAATGTCTACCTCATTGAGCCATTGTGAAGAGGAATAAAACACCTTCTATAATATTCTAGCACATTGCTTCACCTCCAGCAAACACTCAAGAAGAGCATCAAATTTGGACTTTGTTTTTTCTGTAATGGGTTCTACCTTTTAAATATCCTCAAGGGTAACAGAAAATTAATTCTACTAGTTATGCCCAATCACATTCCCTGACATTTGCATATAAACTCTTGTTTATTCTCAACAGCCTTCCCATGCATTTCCTCATTCACTCATTCATTTGTTCATTGTCTTATTTCTCCAAAAAACATGTGTTGAGCCTCCAGCATAAGATAAATCTTGTCTCATAGGTCACAGCCAATCCTTATAAAAGCCTTCCACGCAATGGTATTATTGTTTCCATTTTCTGATGAGGAAATTGAGACTAAGAGATGCTACATAATAGTGGAGGTAGGTGCAGTCCCAGAAAACACGGAATTCTCCCACCCAGTGGACATGCACACTATTCTTTTCACCATTGGATTGTGGAATGAGCACAGACTGAGCAACCACGAGCAATGGTGAAGTCTGCTTTAGTTACTTGCTAGCCAATGGTATATTCAATCTAAGTCTCAGCTTCCTCATCTGTAAAATAGGAACAATATTTACCTTCCATTGATGTGGGAATCACCCAGTATATTGATATGCCTTGATGAGATTAGGTGTCCAATAAATGGTTATTTCTGTTGTTATCATTTGTGTATATGTTTTTATTTCTTTGCAAATCTTGACCTGATCTTTCTAATGAAACACTAATATGTTCTTTGTATAGAATGCATTAGGGAAAACTTGTCATGTAAGTTTTCTCTTTTAATTTTAATATAAATGGTGAAAAGGCAGCCTGGAACATTTTACACAGCTGTTAAAAAATGCTGGGAGTTGTCTGGAGAAAAGGATTTGAATCTGAAGCAGGTGGCTGGGCAGGACATATTAGTCTGTTTGAAGGGCTAGATTTCCCTTAAAAACTAACAAACTAAGGAAAAAGTCCAAGGGAACTGTGAGAAAACAGTAATTAATGACTACAAACTCTGTGCTTCCTGTCTTCATGATAAAGTTTCTGTGCAGAGACACAAAGAGATGAATCCCATGTTTTAAATTTTCTACCTAACTCCAAACCAACAGGAGTGAGACCCTAACAGCACAGGGCACCATCATGAGTCAAGCATGCTGGGCATTCTGTGTGCATTATCTCATCTTTTATCCACAAACAACCGTTATGGCTTGAATTGTTTCCCCTCAAAATTCACATGTTGAAGTCCCATACCTCATAACATGACCTTCTGTGGGTACAGGATCCTGGTAGACGTAATTAGTTTAAGATTAGGTCATACTAAAATAGGGTGGGCACTAATCCAATGTGACTGTTTTCCTTTTAAAAAGAGGAAATTTGGACAGACACACACACAGAACGTCATGTGAAGATGAAGGCAGAGATCAGGGCAATAGTTCTACAAGCCAAAGAACGTCAAGAGTGCCAGCATCCACCAGAAGCTAGGACAGAGGCATAGAGCAAATTCTCCCTCACAGCCCTCTGAGGGAAGCAACCTTGCTGACAATTTGATCTTCAACTTCTAGCTTCCAGAACTGTGAAACAATACATGTTTGTTGTGTAAGCAACCCACTTCTTGGTACTTTATTACGGCAGCTCTAGCAAACTAATACAACAACCCACAGAGTGAGGTCTTATTTTCCCCACGTTGGGAAAACTAATGCTAAGAAAATCTGATTTTCTTGCCTCAGGAACCACAGCTAGTGACTGGCAAATTTGATGGGATGGCCTTATTCCAAAGTTCATGCTGCTGGATGATGCGGGTTCCATTTTCCACCTCTCTAATTTTTATGAAGAAAAAGGATGCCCCTCATAATGATATTGCCCTGAGTAGCTAAATTTTCTCAGAAAGCATATTCATTTTACAGAATAATCGTCGACACCCACAAAGACTATTGGTCTGCCCCAGTGAGAAACACCACAACACTTTAATAATAGTCACAATTAAGCAGTATTTCATAGCACTTGCTGACATTGGTTCAGGTTTTCACAGGAACCCCTGTGAATAGACATTTTCATCCCAGATGAGGAGCACACAGGAAGAGGTCGTGGGATTTGCCAAAGTCAAGCAGTGAGCATGCGGCCATGCCAGGACTGGAACCAAGGTTCCCAGTCCGCCATGTTGTTTTCCTACCATGAACACAGGTTTACCTGTTTCCTCTACATCTGATATAGCTTCTTCTTACCTGGAACATCGAAAAAGCACTGGGCAATCAGGGTACCCTATTAGAAAAAGGATGGCCGTAGGAGTTGGACAGATATGAGTTCAATTCTTGGTTATAGAATTCCTTGGACACTTAATCTCTTTAATTTTAAAGTGGACAGTTGTCAGGATTAATGAGCTAAATTCTGAAAAGTGTCCCCCAGAAAATCCTGCTAAATGTGTTGCAGTATTTTGAAGAAGACCTGGCTCAGTCCCAGCTCCAACACTTATTGGGAGTGCCATTTTGAGCTCACTGGGCCTTACTTTGCTTCTCTGTTAACTCATAGATACTAAGATTGCCGAATGGCAATGAATGCAACACCACTTGGAAGATTTCCAGTGCTATACAAATGCAAGGAATTAATTGTAAGGAATCGGAAGAGGTATAAAAAGTGCCCAGAATGTAGAAGGCATTAAATAACTATTTGCTTAATGAATAAAAACTGCTATACCCCACATCACCTCTGAGATTCAAAAGAACCAGTTATGACGAATATAAAAAAGATCAGTTTTACCTAGACAGTGTCTGTAAGAGTGAGACAAGGAAGAGAGAGAGTACACTTGTTCTGGAAAAACAGATACCACAACCACTACTTTGATCAATAAGAGCATCTCATATCTTAGATTTAATTTTACCTAAAACCCAAATGTTTCATTGAAAAAATTGCCCTCTGGACAATTTCTTTTAAGTTAACTGTGAATTTAATTTTAAGTCTCTTCAACCCCTAGTTTAATATTATTACAAATAAAACATGTTTTAGCCCATGTTCCTATAAAATATTTTTTAGAAACACATGCATGGATTTGTCTCAGAGGAATTCTAATAAACATGTTAAAATCCATGTCTAATCTTGGTTTGATATCTGATAACTGGAGATGTTAGGAAGACCTATCGCAAAGTTTTCCTTTGGAAATCAACCTCGAATAACCACTCAGTGTTCAAAGTCAATACCTATTAACGCTTGTACATATGGTATTAATTCCACATTAATTCTGTCAAAAGTGATATCATAGTTAGAAGTTCCAAATGATGACATCACTAAAACAACTTGGTTTTCATGAGCGTGGGACCAGCCAGTGCCAAAATCCAACTCAATCTATTCATCTGTCTATTCTGACAAGTTCAGTTTAATTAGTTCATGGCCTCATAACGAACAAGAGACTGGCTTTCTGTCCAATTTCCAGAGCCATTTCTATTCTCTTCAACTGAAGTGCCAAATGCTTACACTGCTTTGCCCAATTTATACCTTTGCCTATAATTACTGGTCCCCAAGGTGTGATTGTCCTTTTTCATAAGAGTTTGTGCAGCTGCCAACATGAAGTTGTAAATAAATTGTAATACCGTTGCTATGAGGTGTAAAAATCCCACAGCTCATATCCAGAGCCTTGTATAATAAACTCAAGTAAACATTCCATTTCCTGCAAGTGATTGTGGTCTGTGACTAGATTTAGAAAACAGGGCAGTAAGTCATCTTTCTTTAATGAGTTGCTGAAAACAAAGTTGTATCCCATGAAACAAAAACCTGTCCTTGACAAAAACAAATAGCTTATTGGGAAAAGACCCTCTAAACAGGGACAGATTTTTCCGTAGCTTATTATCTGAGATCTATTTTCGTAGTCACAAGGTGCTTAAACAATGGCAACCCTACTCTCCCGACAGCACCCACCACCAATGAAGTGCACGAGATTGGTTTTTCTGACAAGAAAGGCAAGGGAGTGTAAGAGAAAAGAATGAGAAAATCAAATGTACAGAGATACAATTTGATAACTTGGTCTTCTATTTACTAGGGGTGTGACCTTGGTTATTTACGGCCTTTGTGCCTCAGTTTCTTCAGTTGTAACTTGGGAAGTATGATGCCTACCAAGCAGAATTGTTGTGATCACAAGACAGGATAATTAAATGAAAAGTACCCAGTAATAGTCCTAATAGCAGGTGACACAGAAAATGGTAATTTCTCCCTCTTTTTTTTTTTGTAATAAACAGCAAACCCACATTTCTTGGATTCCACTGGACCAACCCTGAGCCTACTGTGTGGAAGGTGTGCCACCGAAGACCTAGCATATTTTTTCTAGCATCACTGTTCTTTCAACTCATGATAACGCTAAAATGGCCTCCTCTACGAAAGGTGGTTAAAACTGCTAAAATGATACCTTTAACTACAGACTCCGGTAACTTCTAAAACTCATTAAGACCATTCAAATTTTTCTTATCTTATTTCTTTTTTATCAAAAAGTGTTTATTGTTTATTTTTCTAGCTTAATTACAATTTAATTTAAGAAAATTAAAAGCTTTATATCAGAATTTTATCCCATGGAACTCATATTCTGTGGGTTCAAAATTAATGTAAAACAAATTTTACACTTGAAACCATTAGGTCAGGAAGTAATTACTGATTAATGTCATCATGTGCCCAGGTCTTATTGTGGAAAATCAGATCGATCAAGATTAACAAGTCATGCCTACCTGTGGCAAAGACCATTAATGCTGTCAAATACATGGTTTCTCCAACATTTCCTAGCCTCCCTTGCAATTAGTTTGGAGCCATTTGATTAGCTCTGGTCAATGGACCATAATTGGAAGTGATGTGTACTACTTTCAGTTAAAGGAAGTTGAGAATTGACATGCCTCCTCCATCTCTCTCTTCTCCAGCTATGGGAACTCTGGAAAAAAACATGTACCAGGTACATAATATAAGATGAAGTAGAACCAGTTCACCTTCATAAAATTATGTGTCAGTTAGAGATTTAATATTGTACTATGAATATCAATATTAAGGATGTGGGGGTTGTTTGCTATAGTCTATTGTGTTAATTACCTGTACCTTTCTATGAGACCACAGTTCAGAGTCCACTTTGTGTTGCGTTCTAAAGAGGTTACCCAGGGTTTCCCAGCCTTTGCCAACTCCTGGGTATAATTAGGGTCACATTCACAGTCCTCACTTGAAAAGAGCTTCTTCCTACCTTCCCATTAAGTTATGTTTGGACTTCCAAGGAGTGTTTTCCATTTACAGTTACCATGGGAAATCCACTAGACCAGTCATCATTTTGGTGACCGTAGCCTCTTCGAGTGGGCACCGCTTTCACCTCTGCTGGGCCCTCCCCTGTCTCCTGGGCACCATGTTCACACAAGGCCCTGATGTCTATATTAGTTTCCTGTGGCTGCTGTAACCAATTACCATATATTAGGTGGCTTAAAACAACCAGGATTTGTTTTCTCACGGTATTGAAGGGTGGAAGTCCAGAATCGAGGTGTCCACACGGCTGAGCTCCCTCTGTGGGTTCTCTGGGAGAATCCTTCTTTGGCTCTTCAGCTTCTGGCACTCCTTGGCATGCTTGCCTTGTATCTCTGCCTTTGTCTCCACATTGCCTTCTCCTCTGGGTGTGTTTTCTTAAGGACTTTTGCCACTGGATTTTGGGCCCGTTCAGATAATTCAAGATGATCTCTTCATCTCAAGATCCTTAACTTAGTTACATTTGCAATAACCCCTTTTCCAAGTAAGGTAACAATCACAGGTTCCAGGAATTGGGATTTGGACATACCATCTTGGAAACTATTTTTAGGCCTACTACATGTCTTCTGTGCTAATAGGAGCAACCAGTATTCTCCCATTTGTGTTACCCTCTGACAGTGGGTCCTAAGGCAGAGCTGCCTTGCTCCTCACTAGTTACAGAAGGGATAAAATGTTATTTTTGTTTCTTACTAGTAGCTCCCATTGCCCAAAGACTCAGACGTAGGCCATGCACAAACTGATCATCGGAATTACATTAGACTTTGATAGTTGAGGGTTTGTTTATCTTCAAGCCAAAACTTTCTGTGGGAAGCATTCCCTCCTCTTGAAGACACCTCAGTCCCTCATTCACAAAAATTTCTAGCCATTCCGCCAAGAAGTTAGCTAGCCTTTTACTAGGATTTTTATTTCTAGGAATATTAAAATATAGTGTCAAACCTGGATCCCAGGTACAATTCGTTATTTTGCATCTCTCAGTCCCATGAAACTCTGAGATCCTTGTAACCAGAGAGTTATTCCCCTCTCTTTTTTACCTGTCTCACAGGTAAAAAATGTGTACTTCAACTAAAGTACACTGAATTGTGAGGATGACAACGTAACATTTCAAAACCACAGAGTGAATCTTCATCAGTATTTCTAGCTTCAATAATGAGTAGGTTTATGACTATAATTACAATAGATCAGAACAGAAAAGGACCTCAAATCATGCTATTAAATATTAAGCCTCTTACTTTGCAGATGGGAAAACTGAGATTCCAAAATTGTAAGTTACTTATTCAAGATCACCCAGCTATTTAATAGTGAGTCACAACTACTGGTTTATTTGTTGGAAATGTCCAAGAAGTTGATTCCTAGTTAGAAACCTGTGTTGGAACTCTATTCTTGATACTAATTAACTGCTAGTATCCTTGGTACTAACTAACTGCTAGTATCCTTGATACTAACTGCTTGAAACTGTTCTATGAAAGTCACATGGTTTCTTTCATCCTGAGCTTCTTCCTCTGAAAAATGGAATTAGATACCATTCTCTGACCACCTGTACAGCTCAAGTGACATAGCACAGGTTAAAAAATGTCTTGTAAACAAGTTTTACATCCCCAACTAGCATGAGCTCATCAAGAATAGAGTGTGTGCCTTAGCCCTGGCACAACATATGGCTCCGTAACTGACATACGAATGGTGTTTGGGGAAAGCTGAGCCAATAATCAACTAATTAATGAAAGCAGAAAGTGTTATTAGCCTCAAATAAAATGAGAATGTATAAAAATAGGGATTAAGAGCTTGGCCTCCAGAACCTGACTGCCTGGGTTCAAATACCACCTCCAAAACTTACTATTTGTGCTGCCTACAACATATTACTTCTCCTGTCATGCCTCGATTTCTCATCTCTGAAAGGGTACAGGTACTCACTGCATGGAGTTAAAGTGAGGATCAAATGATACAAAGCCCAACACAGAGTGACTACCAATTTGTATTTTCATCACAATTTTAATGTTTATATTTTTTTCCTGGAATGTATTCTAGTCTAGCTTTCCTTTGTGTTTTCAATCCAATTTTGGCACTCTGCCATTATCATGAGTTTCCATATGTTTTATCTCATTTTGAATTATTAGAGTAAAGATCATAGAAATCTATGTATTAAATTATGAATGTTCACAGTAACCAAAGGCACATAGAATGCCAAGGATAATACATCAGATTACATCATGTTGCATCAAAGCAATCCTCTGATACTGTAGAAAAGTGCAGCTTTGAAAGAAGATGCCAAGATATCAGGCACATTGCAAAGGGGATTTTAGTAAGCTCACCCAGGGGTGATATGATTTAACCTGTGGTTCTCACTTGGCCCCCTTGTGTTCCTTTAGGAATGCCATTGTCTACTTAATCTGTCCTGAAATCCAGTAATACCATAATTCTATTGGCAACAAATGACTATATGTTTATAACCACAATTAAAGAGGGTGATTCACACCTCTCTGCCTCACTCTTGCGTGCCCTTTTCCTGGCATGCCTTGCACCCACTTCTTATATTTACCTTCAAAACTCAACACGTGCCCCCTGTCACTTCAACAAATTCTTCTCTACCCACTCCTCCACCACAGTCAGTCCTAATATCCCAAAGGAAGAAGCCAAGTCACATGAACACCACGTTTGTATCCACAGTAACATATCCGGGTATTTCTATGTTGTCGGGACTCAGAATTGTCTTACTGAAGGAAACACAAATCCATAAAAATAATACTTTCAGTTAAACTTGATTGGTTGTTTTAACAAGCAAGAGAAGTTTCAAAAAAATTTTTAAGAAAAATATATCAAATAAAAACTTGAAATTGAAAAAATTCTTTATTTGAGCAAGATAGCAAATAAAGAGTAACACATTCCAGCCCTTGTCCCCTGATAAGGGAGAGTTCAGGAGTCCAGTGAAGAAGCTGTAGCAACACAGGGGAGTGAAGCACCCAAGGATAACCATACAAGAGTGGTGGAAGGCACAGTTTCATGCTGCCTGCATCATCTCGTCCCCTGGGCTGGCACTGCTCATCAGTGAGAGGGAGTTCGGCCGCCCATGAGCTCCCCTGGCATAGAAAAAGAGAGTGGGGTGAACAACCAGCTTCCCCAGCCTGTCAAGAACTGCCCAAGCTTCCACTTCACTTTCACTCCACCCAGAACACTAGGAATAATGGCTCAGCTGAGATATCCGAAGACAACTAGGAACAAAGGAGGGAGAGGGCTCTCAGTATTACCCAGTGGTGGGAGCCACAGTGATTTCCAGAGATATTCTCTACAGAAGACTCCTGTAGCCCTCTGTCCTAAGGACCTCAGCAGCCCTTGCAGCCACAGCGGATCCCCCCTCCCAAAGCTTTCACTATTGAGGATCCCACAATACTTGCTGTCACAGCCCCAGTGGCTTCCTCTGCAGAGGACCCCAGCCATTTTCATCACTGATGAAGCCAACAGCCAGCACAGCTGCCACAAACCCTCTCACAGGTTTGCTGCTGAGGGTTCCACTGTTTTTCACCTTCACAGACTCCAATTGCCTGAGCCAATTACCACTCACCCTCTTTCCACCAGAGCCACCTTACTTGTCACCAACAATGATGCACTCATCCCAGGACAGAGCTCAGCCACCACCCACATGCCGGAAGAACTGCACGCACACCTGCGGCTGCCCCTGCAGCTGTGAACATGCATGTAGCCAACCACACCCCTGCTGCCAGCTCCCGCTGCCTCACAGCAGTGCCAGCAAAACATGAAAAAACATTAAATGCTGGGGGCCGTGTGGGAAGACAGTGAAAGTGAAGTTTTTGTATGAGAAAAAAGTTAAGTTATCAGCTTAAAATAGACTGCTACATCTATAAAATATTTTATGTAAACTTCATAGTAACCACGAAGCAAAAGCCTATAAACAGAAAGTAAAGAAAAAGAAATCAAAGCATGCCACTACAGAAAATTATCAAATCACAAAGGCAAACAGTAAGAGAGGAAGAAAGGTATAAAGGAACTACAGTACAGCCAGAAAACAATTAACAAAATGGCAATAGTAAGTCATTACCTATCAATAATTATTTTAAATGTAAATGGACTAAATTCTCCAACAAAAGACGTAGAGTGGATGAATGGATTAAAAAAAAAAAAAAAAGGACAAACTCCAATTCTATGTTGTCTTCAAGGACACACATTAACTGAAAGTGAACGAATGGAAAACGAGTATTTCATTAAAATGGAAACCGAAAGAGATCAGGGGTAGCCGTACCAGAAAAAATAGACTTTAAGTCAAAAATTATAACAAGGAATAAAGTTCATTATAAAGGAGCCAGTGGATCAAGAGGCTATAACAATTTTATGTATGTGTGTGTGTGTATGTGTGTTCATGTGTGTGTATATATATATACACACTGACATGTGTGTGTGTGTGTATATTCACCCAATATCAAACACCTAATATAATGCAAACATTAACAGATCTGGAGGAAGCAATAGAGACCAATACAAAGATAGCGAAGACTTTAATACTCCACTTTCAAGAAAGGACAGACCATCCAAATAGAAAATCAACAAGGAAGCAATGGAATTAAACAAACTATAGGCCTAAGTGATATCCAGAGGACATTCTATTCAATAGCAGAAGAATACACATTCTCAAGCACATACAAAATATTCTCCAGAATAGATCATGTGTTAGCCACAAGTCTCAACAAATTGAGGAAGATTAAAATCATATCGTGTATCTTTTCTAACCACAATGGTATGAAACTAAAAATCAATAACAGGAGGAAAACTGGAAAATTCATAAATGCGTGGAAATTAAACAACACCCTCCTGAGCAATCAGTGGGTCAAAGAACAAAATCAAAAGGGAAATAAAAAAATATCTTGAGACAAATAAAAATGGAAATACAGCATACCAAAACTTATGAGACACAGCAAAAGCAGTTCTAAGAAAGAAGTTTTAGTGATAAACACCTATATTTAAAAAATAAATATCTCAAATAAGCAAGCCAACTTTACACCTCAAGGAACCAGAAAAATAAGATCAAATTAAGTCCAAAGTTAGCACAAAGAAGGAAACAACAAAGTTATAAAGATCAGAGCAGAAATAAACGAAATATAGACTAGAACAAAAAACAGAAAAGATCAACAAAACTAACAGTAGCTTATTTGAGAAGATAAATAAAAAACCTTTAGCTACTTTAAGAAATAAAGAGAGAAGACTCACATAAATAAAATCAGAAATGGAAGAGGAGACATTATAACTGATACTACAGAAATAAAAAGGACCATAAAAGACTGCTATGAACAATTACACACCAGTGAATTGGATAACCTAGGAGAAACAGATACAGTCCTAGGAACATGAAACCTAAGACAAATCATGAAAAAATAGAATTGAAACAGATCAATAGTAAGGAGATTGAATCTGTAATCAAAAGTATCCCAACAAAGAAAAGTCCAGAACCAGATGGCTTCACTGATAAATTCTACCAAACATTTAGAGAAAAATTAGTAGCAATCCTTCTCAAACTCTTCCAAAAAATTGAAGAGGAGGGTACCCTTCCAAACTCATTTTGCAAGACTATTTTTACCCTGATACCAAAACCAGACAAAAACACTGCAAGAAAGAAAATTGCAGGCCAATATCCCTGAATACATATGCAAAAATCTTCAACAAAATACTAGGAATTCCAACTCACTAGCACATTAAAAGGATTATACATGGAAATCAATGAGATTTTTTCCTGGGATGCAAGGATGGCTCAACATACACAAATCAATAAATGTAATATGACACATTAAAAATAAAGAAAATCCTAAAGGTTTCACCAAAAAATAAACTGTTTAATAAAGAAATTCAATAAAGTTGTGGGATATAAAATCAACAGACAAAAATAAGTTGCGTTTGTATAAACTAACAACAAATTATCCAAAAAGGAAATTAAGGAAACTATGTCATTTACAATAGCATCAAAAAGAATAAAATAGGGATAAATCTAACCAAGGATGTAAAAGATCTGTACACTGAAAACTATAAAATATTGATGAAAGAAATTGAAGACAACACAAATACATGGGAAGTTATCTTACATTCATTTGTTAAAAAATAAATATTGTTAGAATTGCCATACTACCTAAATCCATCTACAGATTCAATGCAATCTTTATCAAAATCCCTAGGATAATTTTCACAGCAATAGAAAAAAACTAAAATTTGCGTGGAACAACAAAAGATCCCAAATGTCTAAAGCAATCTTGAGCAAGAAGAACAAAAGTGGAGGCATCATACTTTCTGATATCAAATTATATTGCAAAATTATAATAATCAAAACAGTATGATCCTGGCATAAAATCAAACATCTAAAGCAATGGAACAGAACAGAGAGGCTAGAAGTAAAACTTCACATTTGTGGTCAACTAATTTTCAACAAAGGCACCAAGAATACATAATGGGGAACAGACAGTCTAATTAATAAATAGTGTTGGGAAAACTGGATATCTACATGCAAAAAATAAAATTAGACCTTATCTTACCTTGTACATAAACATCAACTCAAAATGGTTTAAGGGGTTATATGTAAGACCTGAAACCATGAAAATCCTAGAAGAAAACACCTAAAGTACAGGCAACAAAAGCAAAGAAAAAAAAAGTGGGGCTATATTACGCTAAAAGGTTTCTACACAGCAAACAAAACAATAAACAAAAAGAAAAAGCAACCTACAGAATGGGAGACAATATTTGCAAACCATATATCTAATAAGGGTTTAATATTTAAAATATATAAGGAATGCCCATTACTCAATAGCAAAAACAACATGAAAAAAACAAATAATCCAATTTAAAAATGGTCAAGGGATCTGAACAGACATTTTTCCAAAGAAGATATCCAAACGGACAACAGGTATTATTTTTATGTCTATTCATTAGGGAGATGTAAATCAAACCACAATGAGACATGGCCTCAAATGGTTAGAATGGCGATCATCAGAAAGACAAGAGACAAGTAGTGAGAGTGTGGAAAAAAGGGAACCTTTGTACACTCTTGGTGGAAATGTAAATTGATACAGCCATTATGGAAAACAGTATGGAGATTCCTCAAAAAATTAAAAATAAGACTACCATATGATCTGGCAGTTCCACTTCTGGGTATACATCCAAAGAAAATAAAATCAGTACATCAAAAAGATACCTATACCATTATGTTCATTGCAGCGTTATTACAATAACCAAGATATGGAAACAAGTATTAATGAATGAATGAATGGATAAAGAAAATATGGTATATATACAAAATGGAATACTATTCAACATTAAAAAAAGGAAATCCTGCCATTTGGAAGAACATGGATGATCTTGGAGGACATTATGTTAAATGGAATAAGCCACACATAGAAAGTCAAATACTGCAGGATCCCATTTACATATAGAATGTAGAAAGGCAGTGAACTTATCTTTTTTTAAGTTTATTTTTTATGTTTTTATTTTTTAATTCAAAATATTAAGGGGGTACAAATATTTTTGTTACATGGATCACTTTTATAATGCTTGAGTCAGGACTATAAACATGCCCATCACCTGAATAGTGTACATTGTACTCATTAGGTAGGTTTTTGTCCCTCCCCTCCTCACCCTTTCTATCTTGTTGAATTTCAGTGACTTTTACTTCCCTCTGCACACACGTGTGCCCCTCGGTTAATTCCAATTTGTTAAAGAGTACATGTGGTGATTGTTTTTTCATTCTTGAGATACTTTGCTTAGGATAATGGTTTCCAGTTCCATCCAAATTGCTGCAAAAAGCATTAATTCATCCTTTTTATGGCTGAGTAGTACTCCATGGTATACATATACCACATTTTGTTAATCCACTCATGAATCGATGGGTGCTGGTTTAATCCCACATCTTTTCAATTGTCAATTGTGCTGCAATAAATATTTGAGTACAGGTGTCTTTTTGATAAAGTTACTTCTTTTCCTTTGGGCAGATACCCACTAATGGGATTGCTGAATCAAATGGTAGGTCTACTTTTAGTTCTTTGAGGAATCTCCAAACTATTTTCCATACAGGTTGTACTAATTTGCAGTCCCACCAACAGTGTATAAGTGTTCCTTTTTTTCTGCATCCACACCAGCACCTATTGTTTTTGAACTTTTAAATAAAAGCCATTATAACTGGGGTAAGGTGATATCTCATTGTGGTTTTAATTTGCATGTCCCTGATGATTAGTGACATTGAGCATTTTTTCATATGTTTCTTGGCCATTTGTCTATTTTCCTTGAAAAACTTCTGTTCACATCTTTTGCCCACTTTTTAATGGGGTTGTTTGTTTTTCTCTTGCTGATTTGTTTGAGTTCCTTGTACACTCTGGCTATTTGCCCTTTATCAGATGTATACTTTGCAAATATTTTCTCCCATTCTGTAGGTTGTCTATTTGCTCTGTTGATTATTTCCTTAGCTATGGAGAAGATTTTTAATTTAACTAGGACCTATTTATTTGTTTTTGTTGCTGCTGTGATTGCGTTTGGGATCTTAGTCATAAATTCTTTGCCTAGGCCAATGTCTAGAAAAGTTTTTTCTATGTTTTCTTCTAGAATTTTCATGGTGCCATGCTTTACATTTAAGTCTTTTATCCATCCTGAATTAATTTTTGTGAGTGGCAAGAGATAGGGGTGTTGTTTCATTCTTTTACATATGGCTATCCAATTTTCCCAACACCGTTTTTTGAATAGGGCCTTTTCTCCTCAGTGTATGTTGTTGTCTGCTTTGTTGAAGATTAGTTGGTCACAGCTGTATGTTTTTATTCTGGATTTTCTATTCTGTTCCACTGTCTAAGTCTCTGCTTTTGTATCAGTACCATGTTATTTTGGTGACTACAGACTTGTAGTATAGTTTGAAGTCGGGTAATGTGATGCCTCCAGATTTGTTCTTTTTGCTTAAGATTGATTTGGCTATTTAGGCTCTTTTCTGCTTCCAAATTAAGTGTAGAATTAGTTTTTTCTAGTTCTGTGAAATACAACATTGGTATTTTAATGGGGATTGCATTGAACCTGTAAATCACTTTGGGTAATATGGACATTTTAACAATGTTGATTCCACTGATCCATGAGCATGATGTGTTTTTCCTTTTGTTTGTGTCATCTCTGATTTCTTCCCTTGGTGTTTCATAGTTCATTTTGTAGATATCTTTCCCCTCACCTTCTTGATTAAGTATATTCCTAGGTATTTTATTTTCTTTGTAGCTATTGTGAATGGTATTGAGTCTTTCATTTGATTCTCACCTTGACTGTTATTGGTGTATAGAAATGTTACTGATTTGCATACATTGATTTTGTAACCTGAGACTTTGCTAAATTTATTTGCCAATTCCAGGAGTCTCTTGGTGGAGTCTTTGGGGTTTTCTAGATACAAGATCATAGTGTCAGCAAAATACAATAGTTTGACCCCCTCTTTCCCAATTTGGATACACTTTAATTCTTTCTGTTGCCTGACTGCTCTGGCTAGGACTTCCAGTACAATGTTGAATAGAAGTGGTGACAGTGGACACCCTTGTCTCATTCCCATTCTTAGGGGGAATGCTTTCAACTTTTCCCCATTCAGTACGGTGTTAGATGTGGGCTTGCCATATATGCTTTTTATAATTTTGATAAAGTTTCCTTCTGTGCCTAGTTTCTTGAGGGTTTTTATCATGAAAGGTTGCTGGTGATTATTAGGGGCTGGGGGTTAGGGGAAGAGAAGAGATATTGGTCAAAGGGTACAAACTTTCAGTTATAAGATGAATAAGTTCTAGAGATCTAATGTATAGCATAGTGACTATAGTTAATAATGTTTTTATACTTGAAATTTTCTAAGAGAGCACATTTCAAGTGTTCTAATCATACAAACACAAAAAAGTAACTATATGAGGTGATGGATATGTTAATTATTAATAGCTTGATTGTGGCAAACATTTCACAATGTATACACATATAAAAGCATTATTTATTAATATTTATTTGTTTATTATCTGAATAACCTCCTCCACTACCCTTCAGGGGTAGAAATGAGAGGGGTAGGAACCAGGCTTGTTTTATAACTTCCTTGTGTCCCTGGACTCTAGCATGGTGTCCCATAAAATGCATTCCATATCTGTCATATAAATGAATACAAATATTTTATATTTTGACTTTTAATTTACTTTATGTAATTTTTTCTAGTGACAGTAGAAAATTACAAGTATTTCAAAAAATTTGAAAATGAATACACAAAATTTCTTCCAACAAGCCATTCTGCGAAGAGACAACTCTACCATGCTTTTAAAAACCTATGCAAGTTCCCTCCCCCAAATAGTTGCTCCATGCCAATTCTGACCTTGCAACTTCTGAAATCACAGGTTATTCTACTGAACACCAATGTCATGAATCTCTTGTAGAAATCATGTATTTACTTCCTGGATTCTGGATTCTACTCAACTCAACAAACTTTTGTGGATCCTTGGCACTCTGATAAGTGTGGGGAACTCAAGAATGAACAAGCCCTAGCCCCAGGCATCAATATGCTCACAATCAATTGAGTTCCAGGTGACCACTCTTACAGGTCCCTCCTTCAGGCACTTACCCCCACTCAAGCTATGTTACTCAGTAATAAAAGCTATAATAAAGCAGTGTTTTTGACAGGGGTGTTTCATGTGGGACAGTCTTTGCAAAACAAAAAATGTATGACCTGGGTAATTTCTCTAAGTTTTCCTTAAAGAACATTAGGCATTCTGTAATCATGAGTGAGATATATGCTGGGCCCAAAGAACTATCCTTGAGATTCATAGACAAAATAAATAGTTTAAATGACTCCTTATGGCAAGCTAGCTATCAAGGGACAAATACTTATTTTTACTATCAGTTTAAAGTGTCTGTGAATGGAAACTAACACCACATCTGACTCATAGCCATCATTTAAGAGTAAATATGTAGACAAATTAGTGGGTGAATGGGTACAGATTTTATTAGAAGATATTGCCATGTCTTCTGGAGTAAAGCTGCTAAGAAGCAGTAGTAGAAATACAGAATGCTTCTTGTGGTGGAAAAGCACTAAACTGAAGATCTAGAGAATTTTACATTAGTGCTGGCTGTGCTGCTAATGTGATATATATTACCTTAGGAGAGCAATCGACTTCTCCAAGGCCTCCAGTTTTCTTCTTAAACTGAGGGAGTTAGATTTAGATCTCTAAAACTCAGCTATAAAAACCAGCTCTTGCCTTCTACAACTTCTATATTTCGTTAATATAGGTTGCATTCTGGTTATCTCATAATCAATAGGTCACGATTTCCAGCCCAATTAAGAGTTAGAAATATATATGTAACTTTCAAATTTTAGATTATGCAAAAGATTTTCTAAACTATTTTTGAAGCAGTCGATCTAATGATATCACAAGCAATGTAGAAAAATAAAGTCAAAATCATGTCTTGGCCCAAAAATGCTTTGAGTGACTAGACTCTCCCCCCAACCTCCGAAGTGAATGTCACTGAGTTAAAGTGTTCCAGAGATTCGGGAACTTTTTCTTGAAGCTTTTCTTCAGTATCACAGAGAAGTCAGCTGGAAAACCATGGCAAAGACTGCTGCAGATACTCCCAAGAATAATAAGTACCTCTACCTGATAGTAATGAACAGGGATTTTTTTTTTTTTCCAGTTGGCTGCAAGCATTTCCTTTTCTAAATAGCTCAAAGCCTAAAATGATACAGTTTGTAGATTTTGAGGGCAATTCTTGGAATCCAAGAGAATGCTACTCTCGGTTGTTGAAATGTACTCCAGTGAAAAGATTCAGTCTTTTTTCTGCTAGAAAAAGGTGCTCTTAATGCTATTTTGAATGGTCTTGTTTTTTAGGAAATGGTCCTGTCATCCAGGTTGAAGGACGAGGTTGTGTGACTAATTATGTTTTCCTTTGCAAAACTACTTCACCATCCATTATGCAAAAGCCTTAATGAGCTCTTTCTAGAGAGGGCATACCACATACAGCCTTCTCTATGAAAATATTCAATGAATAAATTCAGAGCAAGGATGCCAGCTCCAATACCATCTTCTCCAGTAGGCCTTCTCATTGGTAGAATTAGTATCTCTTTTTTTAAGTGTTATCGGAACTCATTAATTTTACATTTGGGTAAAAAAAATAAAAATACCCTAAGGGAAGACCATAGGTTACTAGGATGTGGTGCGACAAGTCTTTATTCTTTATATTAAGAGAAGGAAATATGAAGATTAACCTCCACAGGCAAAATAGAAATAGGACTACTGACTCATATTTGTAAAACTGATTTCAGATACTGACAGTTACATGAAATGTAAGGCTGTTCTGTAATTTTTTAAACTCTCAAATACCAGTGTATTACATCGGAATCTTTATACATACACATATATATCGGGGGAGGGAAAAGAGTTATATCGTTTTCATTTTCACCTTCATCCTACCATCCAATTTACTGGGGTGCTATTTTTATTTATTTCTAACAGCTTTATTGGGGTATATTTTACATATTATAAAATACACCCACTGCATGTGTGCAATTCAATAATCTTTTAGTTAATTTACCAAGTGGTGCAGCCATCACTATAAATTTGTTTTAGAACGTTTTCATCCCAAATAAGATCCCTCATGCCATTTACAATAATCCCCAATCCCAGCCCTAGCCCCAGGCAACAACTAATCTATTTTGTGTCTCTATAAATTTTCTTTTTCAAGACATTTCATATAAATGGAATCATATAGTATGTAGTCTCTTGTGTCCGAATTTTTTCACTTAGCATAATGTTTTCCAGTTTCATCCATAACATAATATTCACCAGTAGTTCATTCCTTTTTATTCTATTACATGGATATTACTCATTTTGTCTGTCCATTCACCAGTCAATGTCAATTAAGTTGCTTCTAGTTTTGGGGCAATTATGAATAAAATTGCTGCGAACATTTGCTTGCGAGTCTGTGTGCGGACATCATACGCTTTCGTTTCTCTTGGGTAGATACTTGGGAGTGGAATTACTGATCTGTTTAATGCTTTTATTCAGTCCTTTCACATAAATTAATTCATTGACTACATACTCTATATAAGGCAGCCATCCCTTATGGAAGGATTTAAATAAATGAAGTTTGTTCTCCTGCCGGGGGGAGTAAGACATGCACATAGAAAGGTATAAAGTGGCATCTCAGAGAGGTAGATTTGGGAGGAGGGAGATATTGGGTTCAGTAGAAAAGCAGGAAGATTCCCTGAATGAGGTTGCACTGTGCTGGGACATTGAAGGACAAATATGAGTTCGATAGCTGGACACTTCTGATGCAGAACTTTCTGCTACATCCTCAGTGTCATGCTTATTTATACAACTGTGAGGAAGGACAGCCATACTGATTTGAGGATTTATGGGCTCCAGGCCTGATTCAGCCTTTTTACAAGTGTGTTTCTAAATTATCTGGGCCTTTATTTTCTCATCTGAAATAAGAAACCTCCCATTCCTCTGGATCCTTTTCTTCATGTCCCCTAACCTGCCATAGGACTTGAGAGAGAAGGTTTTGAGGGGTTGGATGTAAGGAGCTTCAAATATATATATATATTCCCCAAATTTCAACACAATTTTTTGTAGAAATGTGTTGGTAAGAAAAATGCATTTTAGGAAGAGTTCTTCATATGTAAGCTGATACCAGTGAGCTAAGCTATACATATTTTTTAGAACACCTAAGTGGGCTCTACAGGATTTTGATCAAATTTATCTCTCTGACCCTAGTATCTGGTATCACTCCTCTCCTCAGTCAGTTTAATCAAACCATATTGGTCTTTCTGCTTTTTTTAAGATGACAAGCTATATACCCCTTCAAAATCTGACTTCGCTGTTCCTTTGCTAAAAATGTTCTTTTTCCCTTAATCCTAAAAGTTAGTTTCTTTTTATTATTCTGAATTTACATTTACAGCCACTCTCTGATGGATACCTACATCGACTTCTCTAGGTAACATAGTGATGGCAATGTATATGGTGGATCTGAAATGTGGTAGTCACTCAAAACATATTATCTAGATTAACCGTCACTATTAATGAGATCTCTGTTCACACTGCCTTGCTTTGCTAGGGCTGCTGTAAGAAAGTACCACAAACTAGATGGTTTAAACAACAGAAATTTAGCATCTCACAGTTCTAGAGGCCAGAGATCTATAATCAAGGTGTCTAAAGGGTTGGTTCCCTCTGAAGGCGGGAAGGGAAACATCCTTTTCAGGCCTCTCTTCTTGGTTTGCAGATGACCGTTTTCTCTGTACATTTCTTTACATCATCTTCTCTCTACATGTATCTCTAAGTCCAAAATTTCTCTTTTTGTAAGGACAACGGTCATCAGTCTTTTTCATATCAACACTTATGGGTAAAGTCTCTTATGAGGTCACTCACTGGGTTCGGTAGATACACATCATCTGATGTTCAAGAACATATTACTACTAGTCTAGGAATCTGGACATTAAATTTGACTTCCTTTGCAACTTTCCAGGTTCACTGCATTTTTGAGGATGTATATGTGCATCTGTGTGTGCAGAAAAAAATGATCACTGGTAAGGTAGAAGTCAAGGGCAAGGAGAAAGTAATGAATTCATGGATGATGACAATACCTACCAAACTCTCAGGTAAAAATGTTAATCCAGGTTTTAGACTTGGACCACTTTGGCCCCAGGAGGATATGGAAAATATGAAAACCCCTATGGAAAATTAAGAGGCATTTTACAGAAAATTATGATCTAGGCTCAAGAAATATGAAAGTTTCATCAGATATTCTTGCCAATGCACCTCATCAAGGACACATGGAAACAGACCAAAGCAGCCTGTCAGGCCACCTCTGCCAGGGAATGCATTTTTTAAAAAATATGTTCATCATTTATCTTGGTAATTACAATACAAGACTGTAGTACATTAAGAATGTTAGAAACCTAAAACATTGGAGGGGAATAGAGAACATGCTAGTGTGTCTCTTTCAAATTATATGACTTAAGAGTTGAGATTCTTGATGTTCAACCTGCTGTGAAATCAAAGGAGGCCAGCATGGAAAATGTGGAATCCTTTCCCGACTCTCCCTGAAAGTTAAAGCCAGGCTGCTACGGCACACCTCAGTTGCTTGTTCTTCTCTGCTTACAGTTTTCTAGAGTATGTGCCAGGTAAGAGGCTTCATAGCACAGACATCTGCAGCAGGAAAAAGAAGGTATTCCAAATCATCACATCCCAACAACTGACCAAGGAAGTCAATACGTTTTTCTAAATCTCAGTGTCCCTGATTAAGCAACATAATTAGTAAAAAAAACCCCACAATTTCTAGAGTATAGGTCTTTAGATTTAACAAACGCAAGATATTTTAGATGGTAATTTCACACAGAAGCACATGTCACTGTCTGTGTTGCTGAGCACTAATATTGTACCCCGCATCTCCACAGACATCTGACAGAGGCCACGCCAGATCTTCCCCGGCCTCCAGAAGGACTGCAGATGATGACAGCCACATGGGCCCTGGTTCTACTCGTGATGCAGAACCTCACATTTTTTCTCTCTGCTTCGACTCAAGGCCCTATTCTTTCTGGATGTGAGGTTCATCTGGCCTTCCATATCTCACTTCAGACTCATTCAACAAATATTTTTGGAGCTTTTATTTGTGCCTGCAACTTAGCTAAATATTGATCAAGACAAAATCTTCAAATATAGAGTCTAGCCTGATCCAAGGGCTGGGACATGTAAACACAAAACTCTGCTACGAAGCCAATTTTTACAAGGTTGGAAATAATTAAACAAATAATTACGGAAAGCCTGACCAGTACCAGACACTGCGCACAGTGCTGCAAATACTGAGAAGAATAGAGATTACTCTTTTGCAGAACTATTCCTGCCATCTACGTAGACAACAAACATTCTGCTAAAGGGGGAAAAATACTTAAGACTGTGCGGTAAGATCAACAGCAAAGGTGGGTGTGAGATGCTATGAAAGGGATAACACTTAACTCCTTCTTGGGTCTGGGTACATGGAGCTCAGGGACACATGTCTCCCCATGCCTCAGTTTCCACATGAGTAAAATGGGAATACCAACAGGACTAATGGTGAGGTCACTGTGAGGATTAGATTTAAAAACACACATCAAGGGACTCCCTCAGTGTAAACACATTGACATGTTAGCCAGAACTCTGACATTATTATTGCTTGAGGCAGACTACTCCCATTCATCTCTCAAGAACCAGCTCAGTTGTAGAGTCATCCATGATGCTGTCTTCGAGCCATCCCTATCCAGGTACAGCAACCGTGGAGAGGGATGTGCTCCCACAGCACCCCATGTCTGCTGTGTCACAGCCTGGTGTCATCTTGTGGAAATCACCAGCTTTGTGTCAGGTGCACCATATGTGTAAGCCCCTAAGAGTAAAAACTGCACTTTATTCTTTGTAGCCCAAGACTCAAGTGCAGGGCCTGGCACAAAATAGTTGTTGAATAAAGTGATCCTCAATAAATATTTGTTGGATAGATATTTGGCTGAAACGGTAATGAATTAAATTAAATTCTACTGAAAACTGGAATGATCCAAAAACACTGGCCTAAAGAATCTAAGTTCTGAGAGACCACAAAATGCCATGGCTGCAGCTGTGTGTTCTCAGCCCACCCACTTTCCCTACTACTAAAGTGTAGCTCTACATACACAAACAAATATTGAATATAGGGGTTGGTTTCTAGGGTCCAATTAATTTAGAAAATACTGATTTTTAAAATGTTTTGTTTGGTTTTGATTTGACTTGTCTTTATCGGAAGGATTTCTTGGCCTCAGGGTCTGCAGAATGCAGGATTTCCCAAAGACATTTGGCTTAGGTGCCATTTTGTTGGAAAAACAGCCCTTAAAGAAGCCTGATCTCCTGTAGGGCCACACAGCTGTGTGGATGAGTGAGTCGGCAGGACAAATGGTGCACTAGGCACAGAATCCTGAGTAGGTACACTGGCTCCCTGTCCTCAGGGAACAGAGTCTCAGGAGGAACCAGAGGGTACGGCTTAATGCCCCTACAAGGCACAATGGTCCAAAGATCATTAACAGTGACATAAACAATGTTATCTGACCTCGAAGAAGGAAAACGTGCTTATGCATTTGAGAAGAACACATAGAGTTTTTGTTGGAAGGAAGAAAAGAATGAAGGAATTAATATTTCCAATATTTATTATCAGTTCTTCCATTATAAGCGACAGACATCAGTTACATATAATTTAAGAAAAAAATTGCTGAGAGTACAGGAAGTAGCTTGCCAAGTCGAAGGGAAAACTGAAGAACCAGGTTTCAAGGAGGAAGACCCAAGGCAATTTCCAAAAGCTCAGGTAGTAGGTCCTAACGACTTAAAGACACAACTGTCAGTAATGAAGAGCTCCTAAAAGCCTCTGATCTGGGCCTTGCCTTGGTCATGTGGCCACCTCTTAGCAGGAGAGGCAGGTCACCTTGTCAACAGTCTCACCGCAGGGATATCCAAAATACAACGGGAGTGCTGCTACGGAAGACAGTGCAATGGGTGTTGGGCAGTGTAACAACAGCTGATTGTTAAGTATCAATTCCCCTCAGCAACCTTCTGAAGTGCTATGACTTCCCTTTAATGGAAGGAAAGAGTGAGGCTCAGCAAGTTTAAGCAACCAGTCCAGGATATGAATGGAGCACTTGCCTGAGTGTAGAGCCCAAGAACATCAGCATTACAGTTTTCTCCTTGGCAGCAGAGTCTGGGCTCTTTTCACTACAAAGTCTTTGAGCTGGGCCTTAAAAGGTGGGTGGGAATCCAAATGGCAGAGACATGAAGGAGAAGAAAGTGGGGAATGACCAAGCCATTTGCTATGCCCTGCATTTGATATTGGCAGCCTTGCCTTCAACCAGAGAGCCAGTATCCTTTGTAAATGTTACAGCAAGAAAAAAAGCATGCTTGGAGTTTCCTCTGAGACTCACAAACATTCTGCTTAAGGGAAAGCAATCCAAGGCAACATTTGTTTAAATTAAAAATAACAATAAAAAGAAAAGCTTGACATCTATTTCTGGCCAAAAGGTTGAGCATTAAATAACATTCAAATTTGGCTTTGATAAAAAATGTGTGTTGTTTTGGATAGCTATATTTAAGCAATTTTTACAAGCCTTAGAGAGAACTAAAAATGCTTTAATTGCTTCCTCATTTTTACATACTCTATTACATTGAACTTCAGCAGCATCTGTCACCAAATTATCAGCATTACAAAAACACTGTATATTTCATACGTGAAAGAACCCTAAATACCTGAAAATACCTCTGAGTGTTTGAGGAGCCAATTGAGCATTTTAAAAAATGCATTTAATTTCTATTTATGCCTGGGTGTCCGGGACACACCCTAAGGCCTTTGGTTTTTGCATTCAAAATATGAAATTTTTCATTCGAATTCTCCGAAATCAGTCTATTCATGAGGAGGATAGTTGTACATCTTCAAGAAAGTAGTTTATTCCTTTGATATTTTAAAATTCCAAATTTTACATCAGGGATTAAAAAGACAAAGGGTATGAGGAATGGAAATTAACATTTAAGGAGCTTCTACCACGTGCCGGACAGGTAACAAGGCTTTTTCTAATTCAAACATCTCAGTGATCCAAATGTCAGCTCATGGAGAGCAGTCAGCCATCCAGGGACACTGTCCCTCAGAGGCCAGAGGGATGGAACTGAGAAGCTATTTACTCAAGGCCACATAATAACTAACTGGTAGAACTGGTTTTTAACCCTAACAAGGTAAAGCACTAAAGCTCTTGCCTCTCAAAACAGAATATGCATTTTTACAAGAACCAATGGCCTTGGGTCTCCATTTTCTTCCCCACTCTAAATAATCTGTAAGACAAAACAAACAGACAGACAAACAAATAAAATAAAATAAAAAACAAAGGCTAGCGATCAGTGTTCTGTCCCTGGGTTTGAATTCTAACTTTGCCTCAGTCACTCAACGATCCAATATCCGTCATAGAACTACCACGTGCCACTATTTTCCCAGAACAAGACATCCTGAAACTCTGAAACATTATTTCTAACTCTTTCCTTGCCATTAACCTCAAACTGGTCACCAAGTCTCGCCAATTCCAATTGCATGTCTCTCAAAACTGCCCGGGAAGCCCCAGGCAAGCCTTGTGCCAGCACATTCAGGCTACAGCACAGCGATGAGCTGCTTTTTCTCTCCCCTGTCACTCTCCTGTCTCTCCCACCAGGCCCAGCACTGACAGGGCAGGAGCTGAGTCTCCTTTGTCTCTGTGCGCCCCACACCTAGCACAGAGCCTGACATGGAGCAGGGGCTCAGCAAATGTTGCCAAAATAAAAGAATAAAAAAAGGAACAAACCTGTTCTGAATGATAGTAGATGCATAAACCCTCTGAAAGCAGTAAAAGAGAGCGATACAAACATAATAGAACAGCATTGGCTCCCACCTTCAAAAGTCTTTTTTGACTTATGTGCCTTTTCTGTTTCTGGCTGTTCTCTTTGCTCCAATTAGACACATTTGTTTATTGTCCCTTGAGTTCACCTTCCCCTATTTCCCTGATATTTTGGCTCTCTCATTGTACCTAGAGTCCATCCAAACAATAATTGGACATATGTCATATGCCTGGACCTTCACCGCCTGCTTTCAGCATTCCTATATAAGCAATTCCACACAATGAACCCTAAAGTAAAGGCAAAATACACTTAGTATTAGTGTGCCTTAGAATCCCCTTTCTTTCTTTGGGTGGTCCATGCCCACTGGGTCTCTCAAAACTAGTTTATAGTCACCTCCATGTGACAACACTTCTGACCTGCCCCTCTTGTCTGGTTTCTCCTGTTAGGAACTCAGTTCAGATGGTGTATCACTCTGGGTCCACTCAGAAAACGGAAGCCATGCCAGAGAGTACACCAGGGGTAATTTAATATAGAGAACTAGTTACAACAGCATCTGGAGGGCTAAAAGGGCAAACAGAAGGTGGTGAGACCACCCAGAGGTTAGCAACAGCAGGAAGCCACTATCCCTGCTGGGGACAGAGGGTCAAACTGTGGAGCCAGTGTTACCAGAGCTCAGGACTTTGTCCACTCTGCAGAGAGGGGCTGCCCTGCAGGAGCTGGAATAGGGGAACTGTAACTATGGCCAGAGATGTTTCTAAAACAAAAGAGATAAACAAAAAGACTCTGGCATTGTGCCTTTCCCTGATGTCCAATCTCCTGAAAGGGCTTCCCTTGGCTCATTGATAAGGGCTTCTGGCCATGCAGTTTGCAGAGGTCACTCCCTGTGGCACAAAGCAGATTAAGGGACAGGTGTGGAATGGATCTGAAGGCAGACAAGCTGAAAGCAGCACACTCTTAGGGTCCTCTCCCTGCCCTTCAGTTCTATATAGTTATTTAGATAACGTTTGCCACGTCTATTTAATCAGGCCATGAACTCATAAGCCCCATGGCCAGTGAGAACAATACCCACAGCTCACTCACTAGCACTGTCAATCTGGTCCTTGCCCTCCCAGATCCACAGTCTCCTCACCTCTAGGAGGGGATCATAATACATCAGAAAATGGAAATTCAGTAAGGTCATAGATGTAAAACATTTAGAAAATTATTAAAAACTTGGAAAGCAGGAAGCCTTTAATGAATGGTATTCTGCATTTTGGAGACTTCTGGAATGACTCCCTAGATATTAGAGAACCAGGAAGACAGCTTCCAGGAAGCCCATGTTTTCAAATTTGGAGTCACTCAGATGCTCAGAATACTCTTGATACCTACAATGCATCTCAGTGATCAGTTAATTATTGAACTTTCAGACCTTTTCTTACGCAATGCCTTCCTTCTTTCTCTTGCCCCTCCTTCTTGTCTTCTTTCTCCTCCTTCTTCTCCTTTTCCTCCGTTTTTCATATTTCTGTAGGAAGAATTGGCCTCGGAAATGCCTATAATGCCTAACCTCCTCCTGCTAAGATGTGTTTCAGTCCATACCACTAGATTCATGACTAAAATCCTTGCTTCCTTCCTTTTCCTTTCTTATCATATTCAAATTAGTTTTAAAAACCTATGAAGGTCCTAATATGCACAAGGTAGCATGATAAGTAATTTGGGGGTGATTCTTCTCTGTGTTCCACAGGGCATTTAGATATTAACTTGATAGCATAGAAATATATCTAAAGAAAAATTTTCTGCTTCTCTATTGCTTATGTTTCTAGTAAAAAAGGAATTCCATGAAGAAAGTCACACAAGAAACTGTTTCTTAGCACAGAGAACTAGAAAATATGGGTCTTTGCTTCTAAAATCACTGTAAACATTGTTTCTATCCCCTCTAACCACAACATGGTTACTTTGAAGCCATTCTCTAATCACAAACATTCCAGCTATGCTCTATGCAATAAGCATTTCTGGAGAAAAGTCACATCACTCCAGCTCACAAACATTCTGTCTCTCTGAGGTGGATTTTATGATTGTTCCTAACAATAGAATGTTCATTCCATTCCTCTAAGTGAATTGCACATCTTCACATGAGGCCGCGATGCAGCGCCTCTAGGGGAAGGGCAGACCGGATGATGTTGGGCTTGGCCATGTCACTTGTAAGTTCACTCGATACACACTGTGTCTCAGCAGAAGATTTAAAATCCATTGCATGTGTGTCTGAAGGCTCTCTTTTGCTCTTTTCTCTCTGCCACAAAAACATCAGGTCCCCAATAAGAGCTGCTCCTTCATCTCAGTTCCTGGATGGCAACTGATCCATGGATGCCAACATGTAAGAAAGAAATATGTGTTCTTACAGCCATTGAGATTTGGAGAGTTTTTGTTAAGGAAGGATAATTGAATCATACAAATCCTCCTTTCTTTATTCTCTCTGTTTCGTGGAAAATTATTCTATAGTTCTCAGATTTCTGTACCATATTATGCTTTAAGTTTAATATCAAGAACTATCACTTCTATAATTAGTTTTAAAAATTCAAGGTTAAATCGATGCCTCTGTAACAATGAATTTGATATCTCTGGTTTCTATAAAAATAAAAGTGGCTCAACAACTTTTCCTGGAAGAGGTCTGTCATTTTCTCTCATCTGTTCCATGACAGTCACATTGTTTTTATAAGTGTTTGGTGCATAATCAAAAGATAGGCAGTAGAAATCACATGGCTTGGAGGAAAACACTGAAAAGGAACTGAATTCTAGATCTATCAGTCTGATACTGAAAATAAGAACATTATTACTCAGGTTTAAGTCTCCCTGTTATAAAATGAAGGAGTTGAAGATCAAATCTCCAAAGTACCTTCCATTTATAAAATTATTTTCTTTTAGTTTGCCTGAACATATAAAAATGTCATGGATTCTAAGTTCCAGAGGATCCTTCTATATCTGATTCATCAGAGCTCTCCAGTACCAGGCATGGAGTAAGTATCCAACAGATGTTTGCTAAATGAATGAGTGAGTGTATGCAGGAAACCTGTATCAAATACTACTCTGTGCCAGGCTAAAAATCTTAGTGCTAGCCACTAAAATCACAGAGATGGAAAAGATACAGTTTCAAACATGTAGAAGGCATAAATACACTAAAAACTACCTTCAATAAAATACAATGCATACAGTAACAGAGAAAGGCACAGGGTGATATGGGAACACATAGAATAGCCACTTGACCCAACCTGGTGTCAGAAAAGACTTTTCACTTCTCAAAATATTTGCACATCTATTAGAAGTATTTTCAGAGTCATATTTGAGAAGTAGCTATTTAGGGATTACAAAATATCGGTCAGGTGAGATGTGTCCCCTTAAGCACCATATAAAAATGGTTCAAGAAACTTAAGAGGAGCAAGAGGATAATAAAACCCAGGCTTCCATAAATTGGAAATAATGGAGAAAACAGAACTCTTCAAACAACTGCTCTGGAGACATCCCAAGAGGTAGAAATTTAAGACAAGAAAAGTTTTTTTTTTTTTTTAAGTCTGAGTGCAAGTCTTGATTACTATACACTAAATAAGGAGTCAATAATATTACTTTTATAAACTATATGTAGTAATTAGTTCTTTTAAAAGGGGGTGTGGATGGGCCTCATTTTACTCTGAGACCAGTTAAGAAATTTTGAATAGCTGAGATGAACACGTATTACTCAGTGGTCTTAAGTACCATTATTTGACCATTTTTCTATTTAGAACTTATTCAAACTTATATAGCATATTACATTTAATTAATTGAGTGTTTATGCGTTAAGGAGTTATTTGCTTGTGACTATAGTGAAATTTCCAGGATTTATGACAGGAACATTTTAGAACAGCAATGTGTGTTTCCTTTCGATTTGTATAGCTTCATTCATTATAATTTTTCCTAATGTTTTGCCTACCATATTATTAACTTCCCCAAAGCAATGAAACACCAGTTTGTCTTCTCACAGCAGAGAAATGAGAGGAATAATTATAAATGTGGAAATCCCAGTGAAAACATGCTTCTATTGAAAGAGGCTAGTGGTCCAAGAAGGAGCTCCCTAGATTTACAGAGACCACTAAAAGAAAAAAAAAAAAAAGCAGGAAAACAGATGCATTTTTTCATCCAGCATTTTGGATGCCCCATATTCAGGGAAAAGAAATTACATATAAGTATATTTTAAATGTGTGTGTGTGTATGTGTGTGTCACACTGGGAAAGAATTTATATTTTACTGTAAGCTATAAAGTCCAAATAAATCACCAAAATTACAACTGCGTGTCATGCATAAATATTTAATCACCGCAAAGTGTTCTTTTCAAAATATAAGAGTTTGTAAGCACAGTGTTTGATTTGTAACTGACTCCAGAGGCAATGCTGAGATGTGTTCCCTGCAACTCTTGGCTACGTAAGATCTTACAATCATGGGGGAAGGACAGTGTTAGGCAGACTTCGATGCCTGTCAATGCAAAGATGGGGGCCAGTCTGGGAAATCAATTCCAGCCAGGGCTGTAGATCAGAGGTTATTTTACAAAGAGCTGGGGCTGACAGGACCACCACAGTCATTAGTGTTTATCGTTCAACCAGGTGTTTGGGGGCCATCCGGGCTCAACCCAGATCATGTGAAGAAACTGGCCAAGGGGGAGTGAGGGGAGGGAGAGAGAGGACAGCAAGGGGCCAGGCAGGGTGTGAAGACTGGCTCTGAAGCAGCCTTGCCTCCTGTTTGAGATGCTGTTTGTATTATGACATCCTGCAGTCTCCATTGTTATTTCTCACAACATCATGGCCGGTGTCGGCACTCTCTCCATCCGGGTGGCCTCTCATAAAAGGAAAAAAGGAAGCCCTTGATTTATATCCTCCCTTCAGAAATGCTCCCTGACTTTCTACTTCGTGCTGCCATGTTTTCCTTGCCTACCCTGATATTTCACTTTCGTTTACACAACCCCTCAACTGGCCACTAGTTCCAAACATGTATTTATTAAGAGGAAGGTTAAGTAGGAACATAGTTCCCAATCTTAAATCCTTCTCTCAAAATCTGTGGCTCAGAGCTGCTCCACAACTTGAAGTTATTTCTATCTGTGTAAATGTGGGAAAGAAGAGAAATTTCCAAAGCAAAGGTAACTAGCAGCCCAAGGTAGGTCACTTGGGTGATGAAGAAGGGATAAGTCTATTTTCTTAATGGCCGACTTTTTTATTTTTCTTAAAGAGAAAAGATTTGTTCAAGGAAAAGACCCTAATCATTCATCTGAGGCAGGGGAGCCCTTACAGAGCTAGGAAGTTGCCATATTCCACAACATCAGAGAAATGGGAAATCACTATTCATGGGACAAGAAATGGAGTATACTGTGCCCCTGATTGGCAGGAGCTGAGAAGGTGCCAAAGAGACCTGTGGCTACAGTACTTGTAGAAAGATCGAGAGAAAATCCCATTTATGATGTGCCTAAATTAGATTATGGGGAAAAGAACTATTGCGTGAAATGCAAACTGTGTATACTTTTCTTAGATTCCCTCCATCACCCCCTTCTTCCTCTCTCCTGGGCAGCGCTCAAGATGTACCAGTTGTGCCTCTGCTTCTGGACTCTGGTAAAATCCTACACTGGGGATAAAGATCTGGTCAATTACTAACAGGCCAGATGACAAAATACGAAAGAGGGAGAATGTGTTAGCTCCTCCTTGGATGAACTTTGATCGATGAGAAAGGGAAGGCAGAGGGACCATGAGCTATAAATCCCTCCTTGTTTTCTTCTTCCTTGGACATCTCCCTATCCCCATTTTCCTACGGAATGAATCCTATATGGTGATCAAGCTTACCTGCCTAGTGATCTCCTGGATCTCCTCTTCACACGCCTGTTTGTTTTTTATTCACTCAAAGGTATTTGTTATTTTTAATATAATGCACACAGTCTACTAGGAACTAAGGGGATACAGAAATTAATCGGGTCTGATTTCATCTGTAGGAAACCTAAAATGGAAAGAGAGGAACATATTTAAATTAGCAGTCACAATGCACTGTGATAACAGCAATAAACCGAGTGTTCTAGAGCAACAGGCTGTGATACTCAGCCTTCACTGTGAGGGCCCTACCAGTGAGAAGCCTGAATTCCAGAGCTCAAGCCAGAGTGCAAGACACTCAGGAAAGAGTGATGTTCATCATTAAACCTTTACAAGTCTCAAAGCAAGATTGTGGGGTTCAGCAAGCACTGATTCTCAATGCCTTATTTTTCAACTCTTAGCTTTCATAATAATTTTTATTATAAATAAGACTTCCATAGAAATGACTCAAATTCAATGACCTTTTTAAAACCATCTAATAGCTGGAACTATTGCTAACCCTGTTTCTAAAGCTCATACCAATTTCATCATCACAAATACAATCCAAAGGAGGCAGGGATGAGAGCTTTAAATGACTTCATTAAAATGCTGACCTCATTAAAACACTAGGGCAGAAGATCTCAAAAAAGAACAGCAATATTCATTGAGAAAGAAAAAAATCTACTTTTAGTCTAAACTTTGTTATCTGCTGATTTTAAGAAGGAGCATCAATATAGCCTCCAAAATAATTTGCAGAAATCTCCAAAATAACTTATCATGATCTTTTAAATTTTATACTAAATAATCAACTTTGTATGCTTAACACATGTAAGGTATACATATGATAAATATTTAGAGAATAAATAGGTTTCCTGGAATCTAGTATTATTACATTATAAGATAAGGAGTTTGAATTGTGGTAACTTGCCTGGTAACTTTTTTGTCAAAGTTTCATCAAGTGATTTGACCCCTTGACGAGATGTCCCCATTTCTCAGAAGGCAAGGATCTAGTAAAAGTTCTAATGCTCAAAGTTCTAATGCTCAAAATATAAACAAAGTATCATTATGATAGGCAGCCCATAAAACGGCCCCCAGGGATGCTTACATCTTGGTATTCACCACCTCTATCTGTGGCTGTACCCAGTTATTTGCTTCTATTGAATAACATATAGCAAATGTGATGCAATGTCACATCCAGATTAGGTTAAAAAAAAAACAAAACCCTATAACATCTTGTCTCTCTCCTCTCTCTCTCTCTCCTCTCACTCTCTGTCTCTCTCTACTAGAACCCTTATTCTGTGGGATATACGCTGCTATGTTGTGAGTTACTCTGAGGCTAGAGCCACAAGAAAAGAAATCAGTATCTCTGACCAACAACCAGCAAGGACTAACAACAGTCAGTGAGTGAGTGAGCTTGGAATCAGATCTGCCCCCAGTCAAACCTAGAGTTGACTGCAGCCCCAGCCAACACCTTGACCACAGCCTGCGAGAGCCCCTGAGCTGTTGAATACCCAAATTCACTCACTCATAGGAACCATGAGACAATAAATATTCTTCGAAGCTGCTAAATTTGTTATACAACATCATGTAAAAAACATAATATAATAATCTTCTTCTTAACTTTAAGACAGTTTTTCCCAAAGTCATTGTTAAGGTATACCCTAAAACTCTAGCTGTTGAAATAAGATCATTGATAAAGAACAACTGAAAACCCACGATCACAAATCACCTTACCATGACTCACTAGCAAAATCTTCCCCAAAGTTGTATAAAATCAATGATCCTCCATAGTATTTATGCAGCCGTTTTCCTCTAACACATTGTATAGAAAATGTACTTATTACATTTATTCTTTATTTTCTTCCCTTTCCATTAGAATAGAAGCTCCACTAGGGTAGGAATTTTGTTTTATTCTCCACTCATATATCTTAAGGACTAAAACCAGTGCTAGGCACATATGAATTCCCCAATAAATGTTTCTTGAATTAATGAATTTAACTTGTTTCAAAGTCAAATTCAAAATTTCCATCTACAAGCTATTATATAAACCATGAGATGTACTGTTTGCCAATCACTCCTTCCACTTTCCTAAACTCAGTTAGCCCCAGGATATTAATTCTACCTAAAATGCCATGTATTTTAGGTTGCATTTCCCAGAAGCAGAATCTGAGACAAGAATTTGTGTGCAAGCAATTTATTAAGAAAGTGAACCCAAGAGAAACTAGGAAGAGTGGGGAGCATGACAGGAGAAGGAGCCAGGCAAAGGTGTGATTTCAGGCAAAGTCCCAGAGAGGGTAACTCCAGCTTAAACCCCCTGGAGAGCTCTTAAGTGAAAATTATGCCTCCAAGTTTGTCCCAATCCTAGACAAGAGAGTTGAGCTTTCATATTCCCAGCCTAATTAGTCATCGACTAAGGGCTGCCCCAGGGATGTAAACTCCCAGGTACTTCCAGCTGTCTGCAAGCAAGGGGAGAGCCAAGGTCAGGCCGCCAAAGAAGAGATACAGGTACAGGCTTTAGAGGCAAAAGAACATGGAAGCTGGGAGAGAGAGATGGAGAGCCAGTAATGGAGATCTGGGTGGAGTTCCAACAGTGTCTGTTGTACCAGATTTTTCCCAATTTATTTTACGGAAATTGTACCCATTCTTCAAATAATTCCTTCCCTGTGTACCTTAGCGCTATGCTAGAACCATATATACTGCCTTCATATTTTTCGTTAATTTTTCCTTTACTTCCCTAGATTGGAAACTCCATAAAAACAGAGATGGTATGTTGCATAACTTCATTGTGTTGGAATTAGTAGCAATACCAATTAATACTTCTAGACTGTAAGCTCCATGAAAGGGAGATCAGTATTTTTCATCACCATATATCCAGCAACTATCACATATACCATATATGATATACAATGCACACCAGTACCTGACATATAACAGACACCGAGTAAGTGTTTCTGGAATAAGCATAAGTGCTTTGCAGGTTACAAAGTGCTTTCCTATCTATTATTTTATGTATCATAGAATAGGAATGACTACTCCATTTTTCAGAAACAAAAACTTGCCAGTGCAGACTGACTACCCCAGTGATTTACCTCCTAAATAAGCACAGAGCAGCGTCTCAGGGCTAGAGCACTTTCAAGTCCAATTTGCTTTCTCCGAAGCAATACTGATCTATGCATAGGCTAGGAGCATAACTGGCGATTGAGATCAGTAGACAGACAAAAGATGACCCAGTCTTTTAACAAAGCGACCTCAAGGTGATTTACTCAGAGAAAAGTCTTAGAAGACCCATCCATTGAACACATAAAAAATAATCAACAAATGTTTGATTTTATTGAATTGAATCACGTGAAATAAAATAGAACGGAAGAGTTTGGCTTGAAGTGAAATTACATAGAGATTGAGATTGAGATCATTTAAATTAAACTGAGTTTTATGGTGTCTTTTACTCCCTAATCCCCCCACTTTTTTTCCTAAAATTGGGAGTGGGAGTAGAAGTGGAGAGGAAGGTGGTGGGAGGCTGGAGACTATAAATCTCCGGCTGTAGTTCATTAAGGTGTTCCAAGCAACTATAAACAGGTCAGGTCTCCAGAACCCTGCATTGTAAATTCATCTCAACCATGTGAGCCCGTGGCCTCTCAGCAGTGCTCTGTTTACCCAAACTTTCCACCATGACTCCTCCCACTCCCAATAAATCTACCATTTTCCTTACTGGTCTATGGTCAATCAGATATCATCGATGAAAGCATTCAGACAGTCTAGTTTGTGCTAAGCTGGGTAGGACTGATAGACTACAACACAGTAGCAGGTTCTCTTTGTACTTCATACTTATCCTGTGTGCCACAACATGCCCATGGAGACCCTCTACGAACATAGTTGACTCTCTGCCTGAGGGCTTGGCCCAAGCATGTCAGACAAAAAAAAAAAGAGATACGGTCAATGTCCCCTGGGAATAGCTCTCAACCGACAGGGAGAGCTGTCGGGGGATAAGTATCCTAACTTTCTCACCCTTCCAATGGGACAACTCTGGAGCACATTTGACATTTCTTCTTAGAGTTCCTCAGAGGTATGAACCTTGGTTACCCATGGCAGTTATCTTTTCAACAGCATATCCTTCCTGTCTTTCCTGTCTTCCATGCCAATCACTATGGCTGAAGATGTTCCCTCCCAAATTCATGTTGAAACTTAATCCTCACTGTGGTGTTATTAAGAGGTGGGGCCCCTTGGGAAGTGATTAAGTCATGAAGGCTCTATCCTCATGAATGGATTAGTGTCTTATAAAAGGGCTGGAGGGAACTAGTGTCAGCCCTTCTTGCCCTTCTGCCTTCCTCCACGTGAAGACAGGGCAAGAAGGCCCTCGCCAGACACCAAACCTGCCAGAACCTTCATCTTGGTCTTCTCAGCTTCCAGAACTGTAAGAAATAAATTTCTATCACTTATAAATTACCCAGTCCCAGGTACCTTGTTAGAGCTGCACAAATGAACTCAGACATAAGTTTTCATGGGATCACCCCTAAAATAAACTACTTGCCCTCAAATCTTTCTCTCAGAGTTTGCTTCTAGCAGAAGCTAAGCCTACGCTGTGTGACTCCATTTAGGAGCATTTAAGTGTTTAAATCAGACAGCCAGACTAACAGCCCAAAACGATAAACCAGGAATCGAGGAATGTTAATAAATAAGATAGTCATGTAGGAGAAAGAAATTGCAGCCAAGAGCCTGCCCAGAAGCATCTCTGGGGTGGCCAGGTTGTCTGTCTACGTGGCAGGCAGGCTGGCATGGCAGAAAATGCTCTGGACCAGATGTCAGAAACCTGGATTCTAACGCTGTCATTGCCATCAACTCACTGCTCAGCCTTGTCACTTTATCTCTTTGATCTTCAGTTGTTCTCTTCTGGAAACTTACAGGATTGGATTGTTTGATCTCTACCACCACCCCATTGGGCCCCCAATTTCCATGAATCCATGGAAGGGGATAAAGTGCAGGACAGCCCTTTAAAGGTGTGTTCCACAAGTAATTAATAAACAAGCAAACTTTTCACACAGCACCGGCTGTGTGAAGAGGGACTGTTTAATTAGGCACACGAGATGTTCCAAAGTGTCTAGACAGGCTTCTCTTTTTCCCCAGGGTGCTTTTGGCCCCACTTGCTCTGACGCTGTGACAAGGTGTCCTTTGGCTGCAGGTAGCAATTTTGTTGGGTGATAATTCGAATGCCACAGAGTCAGCTGTGGAACTTTCTTTAGTTTTAATGCTGTTTGTCTTTCCAAGTGGAACTGGGGAGATTTACCCAAGAAATAGCCAAGAGAGGCACTTTGTGCAACAGGAGGCACCAAATATAGCTTCTGGTGTAGCCCTCATGCCTGTCCATCATCATTAGTGTGCTTTTCAGTTACTGCTCCCATTTCCCATCCTCGTCCGTGCAGAATAAAAAGTCTCAACATTGAAAGAAAACTTCCATTCCATTCAAGTGAATCTCCCCCACCCCAAACCAACATCATAATCCCTCTCAAAGTCTCTGACCAAACGTCTTGGAGCAGAGAAAATGATTCCCTGACACTCAGATCCCTCAACACCCAGACTCAAGCCTTATGGCAAACAGGTTAGAAAATCCTTGACTTTCCAAGTGTGACAGGCTTTAAAATTGTGCTGGTCTATGGACAATATTGACAGAATTCCTCTGGTCTGAGATTGAAGAAGGAATTCATGAAATCACTGGTAATAACTGAAAAGAGCATTTTCAAAGTGCAGCCAGTCAATTAGACAAGGATAATTCATCGGATGTAATTTAAAAAAAAATTGAATTTTTGTCTTTTATTGCCTTTTTCAAACTTATTCAGAAGGATAAAGTAAAAAATTGTCAAGAAACATAGCTTTTCATTTTATTCTTGTAGTTCCCCAGTCATACCAAGTTGTAAAACACAATCTTAATTTGGTTACTGAAAATATGTGGTCAAGACACTGTTTAATACTTCAATCCTTATTCAGGTTTGGACTTCTTCTACCTCTCAACTTCACCTTAGGCCAGGTGAGCAGCTGTCCTTGGAGAAGTGTGTGTTTGGCTTCTGTTCTGTTTCTCTTTCATCAACTCCCCTACTTACTGCCTACTATTCTACACCCCATAAAAGTCAAAGAGAGAGGGCTGCCAAGGAAAAAGAAGAAGAGAAAGGGCAGTTTTTCTTGTGTGGGTGGCTCTATGCTCTCTGGACCTAGAAAATGAGCAAAACTAACTCTTTTTCATGAGTGCTTTGAGTGTTGTTTGGAAGCTTCCCTCCTGGACCTACAACTCCTCTGACATAGGCAAGGCTCCTGCTTCAGATGGTTGCTTTCTGCATCCTAGATTCCCTAAAGATAAGCTCCACATCCATGGTGTCATTTGCGTCCAAATGTGCTCCCAGGCAGTGTTCTTAGGCAGAACTTGAAATGGCTCCAGCCTTGTTCTATCATCATCTCGTCTGTGAGACATGCTCTTGTGTTTCTTCTTCCTCCGCTGGTTACTTCCCCAGCACTGTACTCTATTTTCTCTGACTTGTCGTGGGTTGCAATAGCTTTCCTGGGTGATAGTCTGTCTCAGTTTTTGGTATCAACCAGCTTAGGAAACATAGCTGAGGCTTTATAAGTGGTTCCGTGGAAGTCCTCCAAGCATGAGAAAGAGGTAAAGGATAAAGGGTTGAGAGTCACGTTCAGGAGAGACTCTCTATAAAGAAAAACCCTCATAATTCTTTCTCTCCTTTTCCCTAAACCTCTATATTCTCAAGGTAGGTGAAAGAATATAAGAATCAAGCAATTATGTCCTAATCATCTCCTTTGATAATCCTCCCTGGGTGGTCTGCTTCATACTCACTTTATTACCTAAATTTGTACCACATTTATTATATTCATGTGCCTCAATCAGAACCTGAGTTTTAAAATTGTTTCCAAATAATTTCAGTGATAGACCATTTTCACTAATTGCTTTAGGTAATAGATAAGACTTCTAGAACTGTACCTGCAACATAGTAGGCACCTAATAAATGTCTATGAAATAAATTTATTAATAAGGTATTTTGAATTTATAGATTTGCTTATGAAATACTTTTGACTCTTTTGTTTGCATCCGTTTTTTTATATTACCAGAATGGAGCTTATCACATAGCAGGTACTGAGTAAATATTTGTTAAATGAACAAATTAATGATGTATTTTGAAATCCTGTAGAACAAATTGTGGCATTGCTTGAGCACTTGCTGAATACCAAGTGATACTGGGAGGCACTTCTCATCGGTGCTTCCATAATGTCCTGTCTTCCTCTTCTAAAGGACATATTAAACCATATTGTAATTGTAATTTTACTTATCTGCGTTTTGCACTAATAAAGAATAGACATTATTTTCTTCTCTAAGTGCCTAGAAGAGTCAAGCACAGAAGGAAGGAAAGAAGAACGAATTGAATTAATGCATTTTTTCCTATGTTGGACAATTTTGAAAGAGAAGAACATAACAAGCATCACTTCTCATGGAGTTGTCCATTCAAAGGGGTAGCCGTGTGTGTGTGTGTGTGTGTGTGTGTGTGTGTGTGTGTGTACCCTAGATGCTCAGAGAGAGCAATTGTTACAGTAGTACCCTCCTAACATAAACTTTGTGTGTTTGTATGTGTGAGACACATGAAACAGTTCAGAGATTGGGCAATAGGCATTGCAGGGCTGCCCTGCCTGAGACAAGAGAAACGCAGGAGGAGTCACCCTTCCTGGGGAAGTGCTCTGGCCTGCACTGCAGGGAGACTAAGCTTAAACAAATCTTGCTAAGTTGAAGAGGCAGAGATGAAAACGACAGATAAGGCAGCAGGAATTTGTGAGGCAGAATACTAAAAAGGAGGAAACTATGCAGAGAAGGAGATCCGGAAATATTCTTAGGGGTCTTCTTGAGCCCTAGGCCAATAATTAATCTGCATACTGTACGGAAAATACTTGTAGATCCTGGTACATTAGTTTCCTAAGGCTGCTGCAACAAAGTACCACCAAATTGGTGGCTTAAACAACAGAAACGTGTCTCAGAGTTCTGCAAGCTAGAAGTCCGAGAGGAAAGAGTGTTCCAGGCCTCTCCACTAGCTACTGACGGTTTCTGGCAATCTTTGGCATTTGAGGGCTTGTGAACACATCACTCCGATCTGTGCCTTCATCATAACATGGTGTTCTCCCTGTGTGCATGTATACATCCAAATTTCCAAATTTCCCTTTTTCATAAGGACACCAGTCATATTGGCTCAGGGTCCCATGCTACTCCAGTGTGACCTCAGCTTAGCTAATTACACATGTGATGACCCTATTTCCAAATAAGCTCACATTCTGAGGTAATGGAGGTTAGTAATTCAACATATAAATTCTGGGGAGATACAGTTCAACCCCTAACTTCTGACAAGGAATAGCAACCAGGGAATTGTGAACAGAATAAATTCTGGGGATAGCAAAGACCTGAGCCATGTCGGATTTCCAGGCATACAGAGTAGGCAGACTTACCAAATAAGTCAGGTCTTCTGCTGAGACACCAAAAAGGCTATGGTGAGGAGTAGTTCTCCTCTGAGCCTAGAGTACGAACTCCTCTCACTCACTCTAACAAAGCTTTAAAAAATTCTCAAAGAAGATCAGGCAGATCCGCAAGTAAATTAACTGGCTACCAGACCAAAACTCAACAATCCTTAAAGGAAGACAACAACAACGAAACATTGAACTGTGTATGATTTCAATCTCAAACACAAAAGAAAATGTTGCTAGAAATGCAGAGAAGTAGGAAAAAGTAACTCACAAAGAAGATAAAAACAAGTCAATAGAGGTAGGCCCCTAAGTGATATTGAGTTTAGCAGACTTTAAAGGGAACATTTAAACAACTATTATAAAATATGTTCAAAATATTAAAGGAAACATAGCATGGCAAGGTAACAGAAAAAGAAATATAAAGAGATGAATTGAAACTATAAAAACAATCTAAATAAAAATCCTAGACCTACAAACGTACAATATCTGAAGTTACAAATTTGATATAGTATTTTAATGACAGATTGCACACTATCCAAGAACATATTGGTGACTTAAAAATAGGACAATAAAAACAATTCAAACTGAAGCACAGAGGAAAAAAAAAGTGAGGAGAACCTCAGTGGGACAATGACAAGTAGTCTAAGAAATGTGTAATTAAATCTCCCATAAAAGTAGGCCATAGAAATTTGAACAACAAAAAAAAATTGACCAGATATTGGTCACATATTTTACAAATTTAAAGAAAAATATTGCTATGGTATGAATGTTTTGTCCCATCCAAAATTTATGTTGAAACTTAATCCCCAATGCAACAGTGTTGGGAGGTATGGTCTTAGAGAAGTGATTGAGTTTTAGGGGTTTCACCCTCACAAATGGGATTAGGTACAAAAATTAAAAGGGCTTGACAGAGGGAGTTTGCACCTCTTCTCCCTTTCCATCCCTTCTGCCATGTGAGGTCACAGTGGTCCTCCTCTCTGAAGGATGCAGCAACACGGCACCATCTTGGAAGTGGAGAGCAGACTCTTATCAAATACCAAATCTGCTGGTGCCTTTATCTTTGACTCCAAACCTGCAGAACTGTGAGAAATAAATTTCTGATTTTTTATAAATTCTCTAGTCTTAAGTATTTTATTATAGCAGCACAAACAGACTAAAATAAATGTAAACTAAATACATCATCAGACCTAAAAAAAGGATAAATACATCTAGGCATGTCATAATCAAATTGCTAAAACCCAAAGACAAAAAGAACATCTTAAAATCAGTGGTAGATATGGGACACATTGTCTACAAGGGAACAATAAGAATGACTGTTGAGGTTTCATCAGGAACAAAGTTAGCCAGAAGGCAATGAAATCACATGCTTAGGGTTCTTACTTTTATTTTGACCCTCGAATTCTATCTCCAACAAAATTTGCTTCAAAAATAAAGGTAAGAAATAGAGACTTACTGGATAAACAAAATTAAGAGCATTCATCACCAGCAGACCTAAATTCATGAACATATAGGAGAAAGTAATGCCAGCAAAATAGCACAAGAGGAAGTACCATTCCTGGTTCTCCCACAGAAGCACCAATTTAACAATTACATATGGAACAAAATACCTTTCTCAGAGGTCCAGAATCCAGTTAAGAGGTTTCACACCAAAAAAAAAAAAAAAAAAAAAAAAAAAAAAAAAAAAAAAAAAAAAAAAAAAAAAAAAAAAAAAAAAAAAAAAAAAAAAAAAAAAAAAAAAAAAAAAAAAAAACCCACAAAAGTCAGTTGTTTCTACACACTAAAAATAAACTATCCAAAAATGAAATTAGAAAAACAATCCCATTTATGACAGCATCAAAAAGAATAAAATATTTAGGCATAAATTTAAACAAAGAGGTAAAGAACTTGTACACAGAAATAATATCACATTGACAAAAGAAATTAAAGACACAAATATATGGAAATATATCCCATGTCCATGGATTTGAAAACTTAATATTGTTGAAACTTCCATACTTCCTAAAGCAATCTACAAATTCAATACAATCCCTATCAAAATTCCAATAGCATTTTTTACAGTAATAGAAAAAACAAACCTAAAATCTATATGGAACTGGAAAAGACCCTTAATAGCCAAAGCAATCTTGAATAAGAAGAACAAATCTTGAGGCATCACACTTCCTAATTTCAAACTATATTATAAACCTAGAGTAATCAAAGCAGTATGGGTCTGACATAAAAATATATAAACTGGATAATGGAAGAGAAAAAAC